>JAVSBS010002998.1:42433-66092 GCA_033124195.1 Coracias cyanogaster
GGGCCTCCTCTGGCCCCGCTCCAGCAGGTCCATGTCTCTGCTGTGCTGAGGACTCCAGAGCTGCCCCAGCACTGCAGTTGGGGTCCCACCAGAGCAGAGGGGCAGGATCCCCTCCCTTGCCCTGCTGCCCACGCTGCTTTTGATCTTTTTGATATCAGTCGTACAAACTCTGGGCTTCTTGGGTCTTCCTTCAGCTGTATGGATACGTGCTGTGAAACTACCCTCTCTTGCCAGTGCAGATGTACACCTAGCTGAGTTTGCATGATGGTGTTCATGGTGAGGTGTTCCACACCGCCATGCCTGAAGGCAGAGTCTGCATTGGACATGGAGGTATGTGCTTGTCATCTGTGTCCAAAAGAGTAAAAATAAACCCAAAGTAAGTGTTACTTTCTGATAACCAGGATCTTAACATGGGTGACTTTGAGTGTTTATAGAGAAATGGATTGAATGAAAACATGTCAAGAATAGTACCTAAAACATCTTTTAAAATGTCTTGTCTCTGTGAGTATTCAAAAAAATAATCTTTGTCCTTTTGTTGTTGTTCCTAAGTGGATTAATAATAGGGCCAAACAGGCTGGTTCAAGAACACTGAAATTATGGTGGGATTGTGATGCTAATGGAATGCCTTGGTTTTGTTTTGGGACTGCACTCTTGGCAGACCTGAGGCTTCATATTGAATCAATCCTGGGCTAGAGTTTTACTCTTTCTCCATTTGCACTAGCAGATGGTCTTAACTTTCAGATCTGAATTCAAGAAATGTGGTTGAATCTGTTTAAATCTGTATAAACGTAACAAAAAGAGAAGAATTTGACTTGTTGTACTTTGGTGAATGGAAGTTTGCCCAGGTTCAGGACTTTAGGATTTGGCTCATTGTTTGTTTTAAATCCTCATTTCCCAGACATAAACTGTTCTAATAGAAGCATCCAGATCTTTGAGAATATGCCGCAATTGTATTTTTTGCGTGCTCCGGATGTGCTTTGACTGAGAAGAAATCGTAGATGTCTGAACTATGGAGTGAGCTTCTCCTGAGGCAAACCTTTCCCATGTTGCAGTAGCACAGTTTCCCTTCCTAGTGGACAGGGGTTTTATTGCTTTGAGGAGAATTTTTGTCTTCTCCTCACACCTCATCTGAGTACAGTGATGAAACACTGGAGATACAGGCTGCCCTATTTTGAAGCTACATTTGGTAATCAACTAAAAAATGTAGGACTAGAACATTTATCAAGAATAACTCTCTTGAAACTGAACTAAAGGAAAACTGACTTAAAACTACAGATATATTTTCATTCTTGTGTCTGAGATGATGATCTACCATTTTTAATACCACGTGTAGCTTTCACAGTCTTGGTTGTGGTTTGTTTGGTTTTTTTTTTTTCACTGAAATATGAAGTGCAGGTGGCTGAGGTGGAACATTTGGGTACCATTAGCGCCCAAGTTTTACCAAGAATAAGGACTTCTTTGAGTTTTGAAGTTTTGATCTTGAAAGAAGCATTGATTTAGAGCTCAACTGTTAATTATTGGCTTATAATTTTTTTTTTAAATAAGCATAAAAATGCAAAAATCCTTTTAGATGTTGAATTTGGAGGGAAGTGATGTTTCCTCACTCACGGCATCTGAAGCTAATTTGAAATCTACTGATTCTGCTGCCTGCAAATAAACTGAAAGTCTGATTCAACATCTGGGCAGGGTATTATTTTTGGAAATCCTGTGGACCACTGAAAAAAAAAAAGAGGAGTGGAGGACCCACTTTTCTTTACTCTTTTGCACAGGGTTGTTGGAGGAGAATGGAAGCTTTCTTCTAAAATGCCAGATTTATTATGCAGAGATCGCACAAAAAAGGGTGGGGATCAGATTCAGATTGCCAACTTTTCCTAACCACAAAACAGGATGTGCTCCCCTCTCCCCACTCCTTGTAATAATCAAACCATTCATACTCGTTTCAATCAGCATTTTAATACTTGCCTTTTTTTTTTAAGCTATTCAAATATTTCTTAGCTAAAAGCTGATAAATGGCTTTTGGCTTACTGGGCTGACATTCATCTTCAGGCAGACGATGGCATCTTTGGCAGGAGAGATGAGCTAAATTAACCAAAATAGATGAATTGAATTAGGAGTCTGTCACCTGAATAATCACAAATATGGTAAATGCTTTTTGAAATTTGGAGTTAAATCTGTAACTTTGTAAGGGGAAGCGTATCTGCCCCTTCGCTGGCCGTGTTCTGGATCAACACCGACACAGGCAGCCTTGTTAGGCGCGAGCTCACACAGCACTTCAGAGATCGGAAATGTTCTTACCAAGCTTGATTCAAGTTGTCCTCCAGACACAAAAATAACATGGCTACAGTTCCCATTTTGGGGTGAAACCATTCTGTATTTGGCTCTTTCTAGAACTGCTTCTTTATTCCATTCACTTTTGGCTAAAAGAAGCTGATTTACCAGCTGATTGTCTGCTGACCAAGAGCATGGCACGCTGGTGTCTTGCTCCAATAAATGGAGCTTTGAAATGGTTTATAAAAATTACACCCACAATCAAAACAATATTCCCAGATGTTTTGAGATGGTCATACTTTAGAGAGAATATTGTTGGTTTAGGGTCACTTGATAGAGTGTAAAAATATTTCTAAAGGACAGGTTTGTAGTGGTAGGATCATAGACTCTTTTAGGTTGGAAAAGACCTTGTAAGATCAAGTCCAGCTGTTACAGGTTGACCTGGCAGTGTTGGGTTAACAGTTGGACTTGATGATCTTAAAGGTTTCTTCCAGCCAAAACGATCCTATGATTCTATTAAAAAAAAAAATTGATTTTGGAGTAAACTCTTGCTTGTAGGTACATCTGCCACCACTTTGGAGGGGAAGCAAGAATACCTTTTTGTGGAGAGGTTGTGCTCTTGGAACTGCAGGGTCAGGTTTGGGAACCTGGGGTTGCTTTGCTGCAGGGCCATCACGTAAACGTGGTGCAGCCAAGTCATCTTCTGTGGTGTGCTTTCTTATTTGTATAAACCAGGTAAGGGTATTTCCCTTTTTCCTGCTCTAAATAGTCTTACCTGTTGAAGTTTTCTGCTCTTTAATGGGCTTGGGTAGTCCCTACCACAACGAGGTACGAATCTTGGTTGGATTTTTTTTTTTTTTTACTGGAAAGATTTCAGTGTGCTTTTTCTGCTCCGTGGGCTTTTAGAAAGATAAACCTGCACGTATCTGGTTGATAATTACAATAAAATCCTTTTCTCTAGGATACTTTGGAGAAGCGCTTGGAATTTTCACATTTTACCCTCTTCATCTTCAAAGTTCATCCTTCTGAGAAATCTGTGTGGAGGTGGGGAGGCAGCAACAAACAAAAAGATATGAAACTAAAAAATCTTTTTGATTTTACTATGAGTAGAGATGACATTGGTGCTTTTCCTGGAAACCTAAAGAGTTATGTCACATGCCCAATGAATTCACAACTCATGTGCCACTGGAAGTATCTCTCCATCTCCTCAGCAATGATCTGCCATTCTACGCTTGCAATGGTGATGAGACAAGGTGCCTTTTAAGAGCTACAGAGAGTTTATTTCTGTTTCAGGCTCATAGTTGCACCATTTTCTCCAGCAGTGAGTTTCCAAAGTTCCTGGTCACCCCTTCTCCCCCCCTTTTCATGGGGTGCTCCCTCTTTGGTTGTGCCGGCGCTGGCACGACCGCGGGGATGGCTCGGGCATCACAGGGGACACTTGGCAAAAGGATTCCTTGAGCTTTGCTGCCAAAGAAAACACATGTCCCTAAATTTGAAGTCATAGGCTAACATGTTCCATTGCTTTGTTTGTGCATTAAGTGTTTTGCCTTTGGAAAACAACGATGCTGTTTCCATGCCAGCAGAACCATCTTAGCTGTTAAATAATCTTGTGGCAGCTGCTGAGGAGGAAGGAATGTTGGTGCCAAGAGCCCCGTGGACTGTGTTACTTGAGATTTGCTCAGTGTGGAGGCAGTGGAGTCTGGGAGCTGATGCCTTCGCAAGTGGTTCTTGGCTGGGGCACAGGCTGTTTGAAAGGCTGGTGAAGTTCAGCAGGTCCCATGGTGGGGAGATGGCTCCACAGACCGTCAAGTCCAAGTGGGGTACACGTTTATCTTGTGTTGTTGATGGCAGAGCATACCTGTGTAGCTGGGTGCATTCATCCTTCACCCATCGATAGTCACAACCGCTCCGCTTCTCCTCTTTGATTCAAGTTGGAGTCTAAATGGAAATTTAAGCTTTTTCCAGCAGATTGTGGCTCCCTGCCCTAACACACCCTCAGTCACTGATGAACTGGATTTTAAGGCGAAGAAGTCTGAGACTTGGCACTGTGCTTTCCCATCAACCGCTCCTTTTTTCCTTATCTTGAATGGTTCCTCTACACATGTTATCTCTGAAACTCACTTTTCAGAGTGTTCACCATGAGTATTTAGTAGTTCGGGTTTTTCAGACATTGGGAACATGTCTTTGGTATAGAAGATAAAAATTTCAAGACCATGTGGAAACTGATGCATGTGCATACTACAGAATATTTTCCCTTTTTTTTTTACCAGTACAAAATACAAGCTGCAAATGGGTAAGCAGAATTTCTGGGTGGTTTTTTAGCAGTCATTTAAAAATACTTACCATTATTGCATTTACTGGGGAACAAAGTCAGGTGGCATTTTCCTAGAATTATTCCCAAATTGGAATCCTGAGCATCTTCTGAATTGGTAGACCTCTGGGGGCAGTGATTGCTTACTTTGTTTATTGAATAACAATGTTTTTATGAGTAGATCATGGTGTCCTAAACATAGGATAAAGGCTTGTAGTCAGGCTGACAATCTCTCCTTGGTTATGAAATCACACTAACTCCAGCTTCCTTTAATGTATGTTAGCAGCAGGGTCCTGACTTGTTTATGCTAGCGATGGATACGATGGTGAGTTGGGTGAATTTTGCTGCTGGTATGTGTTTATTCCGGTCAAAGAGCTGAGATGGCAGTTTTGGCGCTTTTTTTGTTTTTTTTTTTTTTGCTTTTAAAGTATGTATTTTCTTGTAGCTACAATGAAATAACTTGACAATTTTAGTTTCAAAGAGTTTTAGTTCTCAAAATTGTTCTGTGGCAAAAAGCAAGAAGCTTATGTGGGAACATTGAATATTCAAAATGAACTATAATGCCCCTTTGAAGTGCTTTATAAGTGGATAATTAATTGCTGGGGCTAGGGAGGGAATCTCATGAATGGATAAAGTGGGGGAAAAAAATCGTATTTGATTCTCAAACTGAAAAATTGTATTAATTTTTCTTGGTTTAAAAAAACTGCACAACTACTTTATTTCCATCAATCTTTTCCTTAATTATTGTTGTTGTTATTAGTATTATTATTACTACTGCTACTTTAGGAAGAACTTTCTCTTGCCTCTGCTGTAGAGAAACTTTCCTCTTTTGACCGATAGCAGGGTAGCAGAAGAACATTACTGAGTTTGTATCTCTGAAAGTTGTAAGCGACTGCTGGTTTTCTTTCTGCAGCTTCATCCTCACACTGCAGTCACTTAACACTGTGTAGTAAAGTGTGATGACAGTTATTTTTCTAGAATACTCCTGACAACCTGGCTGTTGTACATCCATCTCGCTGTTAATGAAGAGAATCTTCTGCGTTCGAACAAGCCCCAGTATTTTACTTTCTCTGGCACATTTCTTTACTGGAGCTACAAACTTCATCCAGACTAATTCTGGCCAGTTTACTCATAAAGACCACTTTGAAATCCATGGTTTGTGCTCTCAACTGGGATAAATTTTTGTCAGTTTACTGACAAAATACTTTCTTGACAAGATAAAAACTTATACTAATGGCAGTGCTCATAAATAGTTATAAGTATTATGTAAGACTTTACTACTGTTATCTTCACTGTGTACAGAGCCCTTGTCAGCAAGGGATCAGTGGCTTCCCTGCAGAGATTGCAAAGAAAAACACTTTTTTTTTTTTTTTTAAACTTGAAAGACAGCTTAGTGTTTGTATCTTTCTTAAATTTTCAGGATGTGTTTAAATCAAATTTAATGTGCCCTTCACTTAGTTTTAATCCTCCAGGATGTATACTTTGGCTCTTTCTCAAGAAACGGATCTTCTGGGATTCTCAATGGACTCATTTCTCCAAATTGGAGATCTTGCCCAATTAAAGAGATGCTGGGTTTTTTACTTTGTTTGGGATTTTTTTTTTTTTTTAAGTGAGAGAAGTATGCTGTTGCATTTTGAGAATGAAGATTGTCGTTGCAAGATTGACGTTACAACCCCTTAACTTTGCCTGTACCTACCATTGTGTGTTGAGAACTTGCCTAAGGATAAGAATTTTTTATCTCTGTCTTCCCCTGCAACAAACAATCCTTTACTTTGCGACTGGCTGCGCTGAGAACTCTAAAAGTTATGTAGTGGTGAACCCAAACCCCCGATTTCCTTGGTGGGATGTGATTGCTTTACTTTTAATGTTGAGGAGATACTGCATAATATCATTGGGTATCTTCAGGACAGTGGCTTGGCTCCAACAAAATGCGTAGTTAGACTTTATATTGAGCCTAGATATAAACAGATTAGAATTACTAACTGCGTGGGAAGTTTTCTTCAAGTAAAACTTCTTCTTAACTTCCCACATTCAAATATTCTTGGATAAGGACACAATGGTTTGTTATATAAACACGAAAGAGGTATTAAATCATTTTGAATTTCCAGTCTTGCTCTTAAATTTTGGCTGGGAGCTTATCAAAGGTCTGGGGGAGTTTCTGCAAATCCTGTTTGAGGGGAAGAAAACATGGCTACAGATGTCGTGTAATAGAAAACCGATATGTGGAAGAAGGCCACCCAAGGGCACCCTGAGCTGAGTACCACAGATTGCAGTGCTTTAGTGTCTCGAGTCATGTTCAGAGAAGGAGATGCAGTGTTAACATATGTGCCTCGTGCTTTCCAGGACATGTTTCTACTCAGAATAAATGACCAATGAAGACTTCTCCTTCTTAAATGACTATATGCACTATTATGTGACTATCTTTCTCTTTGAAAACCAGACAAGGCCATGGTCCTGTTTCAGTGGTGGGGCTTCTGAGAGATGGCTTTCACTCAATGCTAGGTCAGCATTGCATTTGAAACCCATAGTAAAATGCAGCTATCCCAGAAGGACTCTGTCTTGTAGAGACTATGCGCATGTGAAATTTCTTTGGGAGTCCGATGGGTTTAAGTACTACTTGTCCTTAAAAAGCAATCTCAGTGATCAAACCAGATTTGCAGTTATAAAGTCTCTCAACATCTCCGTGATCCTTTGGGTTCTCCAGGATCCTTTGCTTTTTCCTAGTTATGAGCAACAGTTTGCAAGGCAATTCATGGCATTCCTGAGTGGATTCCCGTAGCAGGTTGAAACTTCTTCGCAAGAAGAGAAAATTACTCAGTGGAGTTGGATGAGATGATCTCCAGAGGGCTCTTCCAACTCCTACCATTCTGTGATTTTGTGTTTTAAGGAAATAAATGCACAATTCTTCTTCAACCAAAAAGTTATTTATTATTTTGTAGAAGAAAGATCAGTATGGAATAGTGATATTACATGAATGAGGAGCTTAAATCTGCTTTACCCAATTGACAGATACACTGGAGAGAACTTTTAAAAATTGTTTTCTTGGGTAAACACCACGGCTTTGTAGCACTGTCGGAAGTGCTCCTTCATCACCCAGATTTACAGCTTGCAGTTCCAACCCTCTGAGCCCTTTTTTCAGTGATGGATCAAGAAATGAAGTTTATCTATCCTTTCCTTTAGCAGAATAAATAATAGCAGGGTTTTAAACGCTGCGTTCATATTTGTAACTTCACTAATGACACTCATATTTCTTCGTGTTAACACCTCTCTGATGTTTAGTCATGTTTATATTCCTCAGAAGCATTTGTCTGCGTTTTTTTTGCCACATCCTTCATCTGACTCAGGGGTTTTTATGACTGGTGTCAGTGTAAGCAACAGCTGGCAAAAAAAAGGCTGGGTTCTTTCTGCACCTTAGGTCAATTGATTTATGGCGATTTATGTGTTTTAAAAGACAATGAGCATGGATGGCTGTGGGGGATTGGTAACATATGCCAAAATTTTCACTTCTAGTTGCTGGAAGCGTCTGAGTGAGTAGCTGTTCCGGGTGTCTGATATCTTCTCAGCATAGCAGCTGTAAGTGAAGGTCTTGATCCCTTTCTGCTCGTGGAGATGACTCTGTCACACAGCTGGCTCCACATCTGTCCCTGGTTGACGTCGTGTTCAGCAGTAGCGCTGTGTGACATTTGGTCGTCATCTGTGTTCCGCGTTTGCTGTTATTTTTAGTTTGAGTCTTGCCAGGGTTATGCAACTGTAACAGCACAACCGCACTGCTGTCTCCGGATGTCCAGGGGGCAAGGAACACGCTTTTCTCATCCCATGAAAATGAATGAGGAGCAGAGTGGTTTCTTGAGCTCCCAGTTACTTTCCTTGAGAGGGAAGCTGGGAGATAGAAAAGCTGTTGCTGGAACAGGGATAAGAACATGGACAGTCTCCCTTCCACAGGCAGCCACCTCGCTGGCGGAATACGATGTATTTTTCCTCTTCCCAGGCCAGTGAATGAATGTATGCGTACACATAATGCAAGATGTTTTGATTTCAGTGAAATGAGCTCCTGAAGTTGAGTGCTCACTAGTTTGATGGTTGGTTTATTGTCCTGTCATAAAGCCTGAGGACAACGTTAGATCCCAGATTTCCCATCTATTGTGTGAAAAAAGGGAGACTTTTCCGGCTGTATTTTTCTCTTTTTTTTTTTTTAATAGAGTTTAGGACCACTGTTTTCTGAGCACAGCTTACTTGGACATGTGTTAATTGTGTGAGGTGAGTGGGAAGGAGTGTGCCTGCAGTGAGCTTCAATCACTGTAAGAGAAGAGACTGGACTTGAAAGGTGTATACATAAATATATTTTTTTATATATATAATTTACATATATTACCAATGCAATATAGAAATGTCAAAATGGTAAGGTAATTGAAGAGACAGCAGAAAGTCTTAATTTAATTCCAATCTGCTGCTGAGCTTGAAATGAGTTCTAATATTAAGTAGATTCTTCTAATGGGAAAAATTGCTGCTGATGGTGTCCATCATGTTTTTTACTTTGGAAATACTTGTCTGCTTAGGCATGTCAGTAAAGCATGTTGACATTGAATTTCCTTGCGAGAGTAGCTACCCCTTTAGAGAGACATGGAATCATAGAATCGTTTTGGTTGGAAGAGACCTTTAAGATCATTAAGTCCAACCATTAACCCAGCACTGCCAGGTCACCACTAAACCATGTCCTTCAGCACCACATCCATGCATCTTTTAAATCCTGCCCGGGATTTGGACTCCACCACTGCCCTGGGAAGCTTGGACCAGCCCTTGACAACCTGTTTGGGGAAGAAATTGTTCCTCATGTCCAGTCTAAACCACACCTGGCAAAACTTGAGAGCATTTCCGCTTGTCCTATTAATTCCTTGGGAGAAGAGACTGACCCCACCTGGCTCCTTTCAGGGAGTTGTCGAGAGTGAGAAGGTCTCCCCTGAGCCTCCTTTTCTCCAGGCTCAACACCTCCAGGTCCCTCAGCTGCTCCTCACAAGACTTATGCTCTAGACCCATCCCTGGCTTTGTTGCCCTTCTCTGGACACGCTCTAGCCCCTCAATGTCCTTCTTGGAGTGAGGGGCCCAAACCTGACCCCAGGATTTGAGGTGGTTTTGGGTAAGGTGATGATTGTGGTATGCTCACACTTGAGGTCTTCTCTTAATTTTCTTCATGTCAAAGATAGCTGGGGAGTATAGCTCCTGTTCTGAAGAGCTGAAAGAAAGAGGCAAGCAAGGTGTTTTGTCTTCTCTTTCTACACTCAATTCCTCGACAATGTCTGCCACAAAGTTACAGTCAGTTCCAGATGGTTTCTGATGGAAAGCTTGCTGAAACTGCTGCTCTGAGAAAGAGAGGAAGGAGGGAACAAGTCAAGCAAAAAAAAAAAAACCCAAACCCTTTGAGAAGTGTTCACTGTCCAGCAGTCATCTGGTGTTGACCAGTGAAAGCATGTCATTGTGCAAGTGCTGATTGAACTAAACGCGCAGTATTTATGTTTATCAAAGCATTCAGGTTTGGTTTCTTTCCAAAAGAAAAAGTGGGGTTTTTTACCTGGGTGCAGCACAGACTGGAGAAATGATGCTGCACAAAGCAACACCACGTTGAAATGTTGGCTGAGGAGTGGGATTCGTTAGCACGAGATACCAGCAGGGCTGTTGAACGGAGAAGGAGCATCGGCTGATGCAGGAGGTGACTTGTCCCGTCCTGACACGGTTCTGTGGGGTTCTGCACTGCACGCCGTAGGCTAAAACCATTAATTTGCTCTAAAAGGATGAGATGACATGTGTTTCACTTAACTGTCTTGCACAGTAGTGTGTAAGTCCAGCCTTGTCTGTCATGAGCTTTATTTATTTTATTACTCAGAAGTGAGAGAGAGCAAAACTGTGCCAGGAATTAACCCCATCTTCTGAATTTCAGTTAATAAAAATAAAATTCTCTGGTAGCTAAAGTTCGCTGGGCGCTACGCCTATCAGGTACTTCTCATTATTAGACGTATAATTCTTGAAGAGGGACATTTTTGGTCACTTTAAGTTTTACGTTTAAAAATAGGTTGTTTACAGCATAATTGTACAATGAGTGGCAATTGTTTCCTTGTTATTGTAAAGAATATTGGAGGAAAAATTTCTGAAACAAACGTCGTATTCCCCGAAACAGAAATTTGAAATGTGAAGAAGTGTTAGAAGATAGGAAAATAGCGATTTATAGACGTAATACCACCTCCCTTTCTTCTTCAGAAGCTGGCAAGGCACGTTTCTTATCACAACAGACAATTTTTCAGCCAAGTCCAGCACTAAACCGTGTCCATCAGTACCACCCGTGACTGCTCAGGGGCAGACATTTTTTCCGGCAGCACTTTTTCCAA
Organism: Coracias cyanogaster; assembly: GCA_033124195.1. NCBI lineage: Eukaryota > Metazoa > Chordata > Aves > Coraciiformes > Coraciidae > Coracias > Coracias cyanogaster. The sequence goes on from JAVSBS010002998.1 coordinate 53,390, forward strand.
GGAATATTTTCACTGAATATATATATATTTTTTTTTTGTCACTGGAAAAATAAGCATTAATTTTAAACCAAATTTTAGTCTAAAGGCAGCAATTTTGACGAATATCCTTGTATAGCTTTCTTAATGAACTTGTAGCTGTAAAGTTGTTAAAACGGGATGTAAACACCGTGCAATATGCTGCTGAAGGTAGAAGACATAATTTTAACAGTTGAACTTGATAATCTTAAAGGTCTCGTTAAGCAAAACAAATTTATGATTCGTTGTAGTTGGCTGAATCGGTTCCTTCTGATGCTAATGCACACTTTGGTCTGGAGAGGATAATGCTCAGAATAATGTGTAAAACTCTCAAACATATATAGAGAAACATGGAAAAAACTCCTTTTACATATTTCGTGGTCAGAAAAGGATATAACAAGCAGTGCTTTATTCTGTTAACATTAATGACACTGCCTTTTTTGTAAAAGAAGTTCAGAAATAGTGGATGGCTAATGGGATCTTCACGCGTCCTTCATATTTTCTGTTGTTTTGGCTTTTGACAGAATTTAAGCTTTCAAATGTGAAGTCAGTAGCCCTTTGGGACTATGCCTGCACTCTTTTCTTGAACAGATAGTTTCCACTTTGGAATTAAACAGCTTTAAATGTTTTTATTGAATAAAATTGAACACATCTTTTAGGAGACTAGTTTTTTTTTTCCCCCTCCTTTCCAAGATCAAGCTCGGTCCAGATTCCTCCATCACCACCCAGTTTGCCCTCCAGTATTTCTTATTTAACAGGTAAAATACAAATTCTATACACATTTATCCTCTCTAAGGATAATGTAAGGATAAGAAGGAAGGAAAGAATGGATGGTATAAATACAAAATAATAACATGCATCAGCTCTTAGAATTCTGATACTGGAAAACCCCGTTATCTATGTGTAGAAACTTGGTGATGGGTCTAAGAAGCTGTAGTAGATTTCTGTACATTCAAAAGCATTCTTCTTTGGCTGTCATATAATAATGAAAAATAAAATCTAGAAGGTCAATGTTACATATTCTCATGTGATTTACAATTTTCTGGGTTCTAGGTGACTTTTAATATTTTTTTTGGTGCATGCTGCACATATCTATCTGAAGAATCAATTTTTTCAAATTTATTGTAATAAAAACTTGAATAGTTATTTTTTTCTAATTCTACATTGAAGATACAGTTCAAACTAAATAATTTGAGTATGATCTGTGTTCCTTAACAAGCCATGAATTGTGGACTGTCTAAGAGTCCCCTCTTTTTTTTAATGCATATGTACAGAGCATGTATATACCACAATCTGGGACATAAAAAAGTGTATTGTCTAGTAAAGGAAATGGAAACATAATTTTGAAAGGTATCTCATTTGAGAGTATGCCCTTTTCACAGAATTTTCAACAATGACTTTGTGAAATCTCAGCGAGATGCATGTTTCATTTTCTTTAATTTAGAAAAAAGCAACATACAATAATGAATGTCCTCTTTTAGTGCTGAAATATTGACTGTTTCTTGACTGTGCTAAGAAATACACAAGCAGCCCTTAAAATATGAACGATCTATAAATTCCCAGGTGTAATGTCAATTCTTCTTAATTTCAAGAAGGGAAGAACTCTGTGTAAGGCTAAGGAGTGGTTCTTAAACCAAACATGTTCTGATCCTCTTATTTAATAGAAATTATGGATCGTTATGTTAATAACACTACTCAGCACTTGGGACTTTTTTTAAGGCTTTGTACACAAGTATTTGCTCTAGTGCCTGATCAAGGAATGGTTTTGTGTTATAATAAAAATAATCCTCTTACCTGAGTAGTTCCACCTGTATGAGGTAATTGTTACACTCACTTCCTAGCAAATCTCGTCAAAATGTTTTAAAACGTGTTCTTCACTGCCAGATCTAAGTGTTCAGAGATAATTTCTGTGCTCTGTTAGTCACAGAATGTCAGCTCAGCAGGCTTTAGAGATTTTTTTTTGTGCATATATCTAAGATATGTATCACATGTGGCAGGATTAGTGAATGATGAATATGTATTCATATATATATACGAAAACATCAGTTATCTGTGACTGTAATTTGTCAATTGTTTAAACAATTGCCTCGATGCAGGAAGGGTGAAATACTCCACAGCTTTTTTTTTTTTTTTGCTACAAATAATTTTCACTTTGGTCTTTTTGTGAAAATTTTATACATCTGCACCTTGCTTTTTTTCACTATATATTTCTTTCTGACTGCTATGGCAGAAAATGTATGAAATTATAATAACCTTGTCTTAGATGACAATATGACCCTTATCTTTAAAGGTAGTATTTTTTAGCATGCTGTGCATTAAACCAGAAATATTTCAGTATTTCAAGTAATCACTTACAAATGGCCAAGTCAATTTTCTGTGTTATAAAGTGCTCTTGCCACTCAAGGGCAAAGTACTTCACCTGATTATAAAAAAAAAGTTAAATTTGCTTCTAATATACTAATATGCTGTATGTGAATATCTTTTTATGGCTTTTCATAATTGTGCATTAGTTCTGTCATTAGACTGAGCAGCGGCAGAACTTCAGAGGTGAAAATCACATTTCTGAAGTTTTGTTACTAGAGGTTGTTAGAAATCATGGTGAGAAATGTGATTTAAAAAAAAAAGACTGAGGGGAATAAAGTGTATCTGCACTTTGTGTGTATTTACCTATTTCAGCTTTTTGTTTGGTGATCTTTTTAGGCAAGCCCATACTTTTTAAACTAAGAAACTGAAGCCTTTCCTGGATACTAAGAAAATAAACACTTTCAGCTTAGGAAGTACTTATTTGTACCAAATGTCTCCAAAACATTTCTGCAGGATGCTTTATATGAAAAAAACCCAAACATAAGGGAAGGTTTGCATGGGGAAGTAATCTCTGTTAATAGTCCAGTTTATGTAGGTGCAGAGAAAAAAAGCTTTTGAGAACACAGTCTCCTCAGGTCTAGAAATAGAAAGCAGTAAATTTTGAGGTAAATATAGTTCCAGAATAATTCCTCTGAAATTAATTTCACGAATCGATGAGACTTTTTCGAGAAGAGATAACAGGCCTAAATTGCTAAGATTACATTAATTTTGATAGTGCAATCTGACCAGTGTAGCCCAAATATCCAGAAATTTCTATACAACCTCGTTTGCCAAGAAATTCATTTCTGTAGGTGCTTTTTGTGTTGATGGAATTCTGCTGGCCTGAAATGGGACTTTCCTCTGTGATGGACATCTCTGTGCAGGTGCCTTTGCTAAAGGAGACCTTCGTGAGTGCCAGAGGGAGGGTGGAGGAAGAATTTATTTGGTTTTTTGAATCATCCGTTGTCATTGTATCCATGACAAGCTGAAGCTCATTTTATGCCCAGCAACTTGTTCTAGCTAGTTCTGAGTATCGGAACTTAGGAATACATATATTTAGCAAATAATGTTGCAGTGGGGTGTAAATACGGCGCAGCTGCTCTTTTCTAATCTTTTATCTTGCTAGAAATACATTCAATTATGGCTCTTTGCTCTGGCACGTTAGCTTGGTAAGGCACTAATCTCTTCAGCAAAAATGTACCAGGTGAATGGAAATAAAGCACAGTATTGAAATAGTTATGTAATTCCAGTAAGGAACAGTAAAAATGTTGCAGCTAAGTTTTGGTTTTAATTTATTAATTCTGAGAAATGTATCTCTGGTGCTCGTGCAACTGCCTAAACAGAGGTAGGTGACTTCTAGTCAAGGTTACTAGTTTTTTGGAGGATGCTTCAATATAAATAGAGGTTCTAAATTTTTGAGATGGGCTTGTTAGCAAGGCATTGACGTGTGACTGTTAAAGGAGGGAATCTAAAGCCCACAGTTGCTTTTTCTACCTTTGTACTGAGAAAACGGAGTGTTAGGTGGTCTACAAGAAGTGTAGCAAGCTCCATTCTGAAGAAGGAAGAAAATGTGTGTAATATTGCACCGACATCAAGCAAGCTCTTTAACAGGATTAAAAGCTGATTGATACAATCCCTGTAGTAGCTGGATAATAGTATTATCTGCTAATACCATTATTCTGCTACTAGAACGGCTGAGAACATTGATCCTTCCCCTTGAAGTGGAAGAGCCTTCAGGCTTTAGGTCAGCCTTGAACCACTATCGTACCTTTTTCTGTGAATGCTGAAAACTTCTTTCAACCCCAAATTAATCTTACAAAAAAGGTTGATTTATGGATTTGCCCTGATCTCAGGAGTCTCCTCTTTGCCATTCATTCCAAGAAGTCCACTGATGGCCACTGCACCTTGTGTGCTCCTCTGCAGAGCATTGCAGGAGTAGGTGCATAGTAGTGGGGCTGACTTTCCTCAAGCACATTCCCATTAAAGCTCTGATAACTGCGTGCAGAATTCCCGGGGGACAGGTCCTATTTACTTTGTCTTGCAGTTTTTCTTGGTTATAAGGTCTTAAGTCCTCCTCTGGTGGCCTTTAAAGGCTGTGGCTATAAAGGGAGCTTAAATTGTGACTGGAGCAATCTGAGTTTAAATTCTGACAGACAAATGAGAAGCTGCTCTGAAGTATTCTGGATTTCACTCTGAAAAACTTTTATCAAGCTTCAATGCATTTTGAAGTCCTCGACAAAATTGTTTGAAGGCTTGTGGCAGAATTGGATCAGTTTAGAAGTAGAGCAGATGCTTCTTGTCCTTCCTTCTTGCTGGACTTACCAATAAAGTTCACACATTTCTTGGCTAAGGTGCAGATGTGGAGCGTAAATCCAGAGTCTGCCAGGGCCTTTGAGGAAATTGAGTTGGTTGTTCAAAACATTTGGAGTCTTGGAAACAAACGTTACAGATATTGTATGGATTTGTGTGTTACTAGACAGACTGCTCAGTTTTGTATTTATAACTAAAATGGACAGGTGAGGACCAATTAATAAGTCGTTAACTCATTTCTGGTATAATCTCCATTTCATGAAGTGGTGACCAGAGGAACGTTTTCTTTTGGAATCCCTGTTTCTGGCAGGACTAGGCTCAATCTGTCCTCCAAAACCAAGCTGTTTGGGATACAGCTGAGAAGACGTAACTGATACTGGTTACGTTCCATGAGCGAACAAATGTAGAGGTTAATTCATCTCCTGACTCCTCTGCCGTTGGCTTATCTCATGGGTGTGGTTGCATGGGGTGGGTCTTACAGTACCTCAACATCCACCTCACTGCGGAGTTACAGATTACACTGTCAATTTTTTTTGGTTTTATATTTTCTGTATGGAAGTCCATGTGCTCTTTCAGCATGGAACATGCGTGACATTGTTTTAAAAGACGCGCCTTGGTTGGAGCAATATCGCTGCTTGTTGTAGTGGCCTGTTAACCTGGATACTCTTAGGAAAATACTCTGAATTTCTAAAATAGAAAAGAAATATTAGACAAAGTTAACAGAGGAGTTCCATTATTTAGAAAAACTTGTCTAACAACCACTTGCAAGTTGCTGTGAAGCCCTTTTTTATTTGTAGTTCACCATCTTTTTACTAGAGGAACTTTGTAAGAGCAAAAAAAAAGGGTGATAATAAAATTCAAAGACGTCTGTAACGATTTAAAGCTGTTGCTGTTTTAAAGGAACGCTGTTGTTTATTGGCATGCTGTAATTTGGAGCTGAATATACTTCAAAATTTATCTTCATTATTTCCTGAGAGACCTTAATTGTAATATAATTAACTTGTATGTAACTTCTTAAAGACAGCCCAAAATATTGATTGAACCCTACATGTTTTTGTGGGGAATCATTTAATGAGTTTTTGTGTGAGGAAAATAAAAAGCTTAGGGAACAACTAACTTATCCATCATTCCAGGCAAAGTCTCTGTAGCCTGGGCGCACCTTTTGCTAAACTTAAAATATATGTATTACTGTGAAAATTTTACAGAAATGTATTTAATTTTATTATTTTAAGCATAAGCTTATGTATGCTTAAAGAAGTGTTGTTTAAAGAAGCAGTGAAAAGCTGGTAAGGTGAATAGTAAACTCAAATGGGAACTGCTTTGTGCTATTGAATTTGATTATCCCAGGCTGATTAAGAAATAGGTTCTTTTTCTTCTCTCTCGTTGCAGCCTGTGCTTTCCGTTACAATGGGCTCTCCTTTGTCTACCTCATCTACCTCCTGCTCATTCCTCTGTTTGCAGAACCCACAAAAACAACGATGCAAGGTAAGATGTTCAGAATGTCTGGTGGATACAGTACATGCTGTTTGAATTATACCAAATTTGGACTCTTTGTGAATTGCAATTGGAGTATCTTGACAGAGCTATGAAACGAGGCAAGGAATCAGGTGAGAATTTGGGTGCTCTTGGGATCTAGTCTGTTAGCTGTGGAGTTCAGATCTCTCCTACCTTGGTGAAGAAGCCATCTTCACGAGGTATTACAGTACAGAAGTGGAAAAGGTCTGATTAGCATTTGTATTTCTTGCCATAGTTCCTACATTTATATCACGTGTCTCTGTGTCTCCTTCCCCACACCATTTTTCACCCGGTTTCTACCAGTCAATGTAAGAAGCTCACACATTGTCTTTTGGCAGGGACTCATACCAATTGGGTGGGCTTAGTTTCTGCTGACTGTGTAAGCATCCTGTGGAGCCAGCAAAAACAGGGCTGGAAAATAAATAAAGCAAGGATGAAAGGTAGGAAATCCCACTCTAGGTAGGGCTGTCAGTCATTTTTACAGAGGAAGATTACCCGGACAGTGTGAGAATGGAACATCAGTAAGTGGCCAGCTGTGAGTTTCTCCCAAAAGTGCTGAAGGCGGCAGTTGAGGGAAGCACTCGTGGGGAGTTTGGGTGCAGCTTCCCAGATAATTCTCAATTTTTGTGTGCTTTATTTTTACTGCCGCTTCTGTGTCGGGAGAGGTGATTGACAGGATAAACAGCCTTTTTCTAGATGCCAAGATCAACAGTGGAGAGACACCCTAATTGTCCTTTTAGTGCCTAAAAAGGTCTATTTGATTAAAACTCATTCCTGTGTGATTTGATAATCGTCTAGTTTGCATCGCTGATGACAGCAATCTTTCTTCAGAGGAGAATGCTTTCTTCGGGCTGTGGATAGTTTCCCCATGTTGTGCGTCATGCTGCGTTACACTTCACCTGAATTTCATACTATGATATGTTCAGGAGAATTAATTTCTTATATAAATGCAATATTTTTGGGTGTAACCATTTTGACCCACTGTCCCTGTCACCTTGTAAGATTGTGTCCCTATGTGTGTAGGTGTATCTTTCTAGAAAGTATTGAGGAAATTTTTTTCGTGTCCAGAGGATGAAAAAGAAAGGGGAAATCTGTAACTATTTTAGCTAAAACCAGCCAAAACACGAGTAAATCAAAGAGTCAGAAGTTAAATAAACTGTATTAAATAACCCAAACAACAAAACCCACTACATGGCTATATATTTTACTTTTGTTTCTGTCACTTTAATAATATTTTTGAGCCTTCTATTTCTCTTTTGTTCAAGTCATCCTTTTTTTCCTGAAATCTTGCTTCCTTGGATTAAGTCTTTTTATTTTTTTGAGTTTTCTGGTCTCCTTTGACTAAGCTTTTCCTTCCTCATCTCTTCCTTGCTCACTTAACTCCCCAGTCCCAATCTCTGAGCAGCATTCCCACATCTTCCATATATTTTCCCAGTTTATGGGAATTATTTCCAGTTACTGAACTTATTCAACTTCTCTCCACCAAATTTAGGGTTTTTCCAGGCTATAGAATTAGAAATTTGTCTGGAATGGGCATTGTTAGTCTAGATTGCATTTCTGTCAAACGGTTAGAAAGACTAGGGAAAAAAATGTTATATTCACTGAAATAGTTCAGATGGTGTTTAAATGTTACTGAGTAAAGTTTTTCCTGTTTTTACCCCTTAAATAGTTACTCTTTTAAAATGTTATGATAAAGTAATTTTAATTCTTAATTGTGGAGATAAGGCTCAGTCTCCTATCTCTGCATACGTTCAGTATATTTGTATTAAGATACTACCTGGCAGGTGAAAGTACCGGCCTCTTCTGAAGTACAGGAGACATCTCCTTCAGTTAGAGCTGAAACACCGGTTATTAAAGATTTAGCTGAACGTGTTGTTTGCAGACATATTATTTAATTGTCATGAAGCTGGCTGAATAAGGGAAAATATATTTATGGGCAGCTGAAAATCTGTTTGGTTAACCCTTGTTCGGCTCTGTCTATTATTTATAATAGATGAAATCAGTGATTGCAAAGCTGTTTAAACAGTTAAATGTACTACTCTGCATGAAACAGCTATGAAAATAAGTTTCATTGTAAATAACATTACTTGTCTATGGGAGTAATAAAGAACTTGACCTGTTTCTCAAGGGTTGCTGGTGGGAGCTGCTTTTGTGGCAGATATCTCTTTGCACGTGTTGTAAAGCCATGTGATTTTGGCCATCATTTTCTACATGGATTATCTCTAAAATCAGCAACTGACTAGTTATGTAGTTCTCTGGAGATGACAAATGGGCAGTAAACTCTGCAACAGCCTAATTTCTAACTTGATTGACTGTGAGATTATTATAGTAGTCTTTTTTTCTTCGTGTCTAAAGTCTACTGTGATGATGATCTTGACCTTAACAAAGGCTCCTACAATGCTGCTGTGATAGAAATAATCAAGCATGACTATATGCATTCACCCTGTCTTGGGCCAGTAGCTTATTTGGCAGTTCTCCATGAAGAATGAAACGTGTAAAGAATATACCCTCCTAATGTAGTTGCTAACATTGGAGTCATCTCTGACATCTGCTACTATGGCAGGGTGATGTTTGCACACTTACGTGTTTTTCTCTGGATCAAAAATTTGAATAAGATCCTTGAACTTTTTGATATTTTCCTTTTAAGCCAGTTCTGATAATTTTCACAGCAGCATTATTAATAGGACTCAATGGCAAACGCAAATACTGTAGCTAATTTGGATGCTTTCAAGCATTCTGGCTTTCTGAAATTATATGCGTAAAATGTGAATTTGTGGGTTAGAAATCCAGACTCTGGTTTTGGAAGGATTTGCTCACATGGTTTATGTTGCCTGCTTTGAACAGAAATTCAGTCAAACGTGCATCTTAAGGCTTTACAGGTCTGTTACTGCTTCAGTCTAAGGAGACGTTTGTAGTTCAAGCAGTTGGAGTTCATGACTGTGTTTAGTTCGATTTCATAGCAATTATGTCACCTACTATTAGTATATTATTTTGAGGGCATAGAAGTTGGACTGCTCCAAGTAGGGGCTAACAATCCACCTAGTTTCACCATCTGGAAGAGCAGCCAAATAAAGGTACCCATTTTGTGTGTCGGAGGTGCAGGATTGAAATCCTGTTCACCTCTCGACGTTGTACCTGTTTGGATTTTTCAATAGGATTGACAAAGTGTACGCTGCGTTTCCCTTCTTTAAAGCCGTTTTCTGTCGTGTCTGCCAGAATGGACATTGACAGGCTGTGGACCTAGTCATGTTCTAATCTCCTTATAATTTAAAATGTATGAATTTGCTATGCTGGGAAGGGATATGTTGGAAATGTGTTTTAAACATAAAATGTATTTCGGTGAAAAATCTACATGTTTTTGGGTGGTATAACTTGATCTTTCACCTTTTTCTCTTTAGACTTATTATATGTTTATATGGTTATCCATGTTTTATGTAACAACAAAGATGATTCTTGCCTTTTTTAAAAAAAAATGATTTATTAACTGTTACCCTTAAGTGCTCAGTAGAAAGTATTCTGGGCAGTAATAGAGATGCTGATTAAAGGGGGGTGGGAGAACTCTTTTAAGATGTCTTTGGAACTACTCACTTTCTTTGTACAAGCCCAAAGCATTAGCATGAAGATTTATTTATAACTCAGAAAATGCTTTTCAGCAATTAAAAATGGAATTTCTACTGGATTGGGCATGTGCTTTCCTATGGAGGCATGCCAGGCTGCTACATAAACATCCTTTGGCTCAAAATACTGCATCTCAGCTAGGTTCCTCCACTTCCAACATTAGAAGTATTCTCTTGGGAGTGAACAATGGAGTGTGTTATTTATAAGCAGTGGTCCAAATCCTGAAGTACTTATTCATGGAAGTTTTAGCAATGGATGAGTGAAAATGAAGCGATACCTTCACATTAACCAACCTCAGAAATCCTCTTGCCTCTTAGGAGCCAGCAAACATTTCTGTAATTGATACCGTGTGCTTTCTCACTGTTTATTATCAAAACATTTTCTCGTGACGTGAATCGAAAACCTCTCCACCTAAGTGAAAGTGTACGCACAAGAAGCGTTGCACTGACAGCGTTGGGTACAGAAACCTCGTGTTTTTCTTACATTGTTGTATATCATAAATAATACCTGTGCCTTTCTCACTGCCTTGTAATGCTGTTCCCAAATGGGGTCATAGAATCGTTTAGGTTGGCAAAGACCTTCAAGATCATCAAATCCAACCATTAAATCATCACTGCCAGGTCACCACTAGACCATGTCCCTCAGCATCACATCTACGCAGCTTTGAAACCCCTCCAGGGATGGGGACTCCACCACTTCTCTGGACCTTTATTCCAGGGCTTGACAACCCTTTCATCCAATAAATTTTTTCTAATCCCCAACCTAAACCTCCCCTGGCACAACTTGAGGCCTTTTCCTCTTGTCCTATCACTTGCTACTTGAGAGAAGAGCCTGACTCCACCTGGCTCCAGCCTCCTTTCAGGGAGTTGTAGAGAGTGAGAAGGTCTCTCCTGAGCCTCCTTTTCTCCAGGCTCGACACCTCCAGGTCCCTCAGCTGCTCCTCACAACACTTGTGCTCTAGACCCTTCCCCAGCTTCATAGACACCGGTTCCTGGCCTGTTTTACTTTTTGGCTTCCAGAGAACAAATTGTAAGCAAGGACTCCTTTTAAGTGGTTGATGAGATGATATGTCACTCATTTTAATTATAATTTATTATATGAGTGCTGGCAATGTTCTTGGACCTGGCTATGGCAGAAACTCAGCAGTGTGTTGATTGGAGCCTTGCAAAAAAGCAAAGCCAACAGAGTTGGAGCAATGAACGTGGAAGCCAGGAGGAGAAGATAACTAGGAATTTATTTTAACCTGCTATTAATTAATTGATACGAGCTTTTTCTTTTGTGGGATTATCAGTGTCTGTGGGTCTTTGGAAAGATTCAGATGAAAAGAGGGATAGAGCTCTTGGTAGAGAGAGGAAGAATTCTTCAGAGGGCTTTGAAATAAAGGTGCTTGCAAGTAGATGTGTAATTTTTTTGAGGATGTTGAGGAAAATAGACAATGGAAAAAAAGCCATTTTAAAGGGGTTCAAGGCTATCATGTTTAAATTCAGAAAACTGTGTTCATTGAGAACATTTATAGCTGCGTTAGTTTTTGTGTTTTAGGGAAAAAAAAATAGGTTAGTTTGATCTGGAAGTGATTTCATTAGTTATTTTAATGTTTCAAGTTGATCCCAAGCCTATCCCCTGCCCTGTGATAGTCAGCTTCAGACCGAGTATGTAATTTTTTAATTAACATTGTTTAATTTAACTCTAGCAGTGAATAAAGAACTAGAGCCAAAACAAAGCTCCCTTTTCACCCCCAGGTATAGGTAAACGTGAGTTTGTTTCATGGAGAAGTAATTCAGAGGCATAGACAAGACTTCTCAGAATACTTTTTTCCTTGGCAATAGGAATAATTTTTGTTCTTTTGTTCTGTTCTTTCAGTAACTCTGAAAACATTCTTTCTTTTGTTTTTCTCCTATTCATTGAGCTACATGCAACACCTAAATAATAGCAATTTTATTTGTACAGCTTACAAAGGTTACTTTTCTAGCCTGTTTTGTGGAGTTCTTCTGTGTTATAATAACTCAAAATCCGTCCATTTTCTTCCTTTCCAGGAAGTGCATGCAAAATAAAACTTGTTTTATTGTTAGATTTGGAAGGTGGAAGTGCAGAAACAAGACTCTAATCTAGAAACAATATGGTAAATGAAGAGAGTTTGCTATAAATTAGCAGTCTTCCTAACTAAAGGCTAAGGAGAAATTTCTGCCATGAGTTGAGTGAGACAAGGACAGAAAATTCTCTTCAGACGCAGCTGTAAATTGGAGCGCTGACAGGAGAGCTCCCCAGAACGTGGAGGCGTTCCCAGATTAGGGACCTGATGTAGGCTTGCAGTGGATGTGAAAGGATTTAATACTCGGAATGACCTGGTGGCATGTTTTTTAATTGAGTAAAATAATGAAATTATGAAAAGGAATTTTACAAAAATCACATAAAAATAGCAGCATCTCGGGCTGTAGAATATAATTGAATATGCGTCATGTAGTCCTGTCATCGTAATACTGCTCAGTCAGCCCTTAGATGTTGATGGAAAGAGAATGGTGCTGAGTAAGCCAGGAAAGCCAAACTTTATCAATTTGTTCTCTCCTCTTTGTCCTGAAGCATGAATTTCTTTGAGTTAAATTGCTCTTTTTTTTTTTTTTCTTTTTCCCATGTGGTGCATATGAGGAAAGGCTGAGAGCCCTGGGGCTGTTTAGCCTGGAGGAAAGACTCAGAGGGGATCTGCTGATCAATAGCTAAAGGACCTGTGGGTGTTGAGAGGACGGGGCCAGACTCTTGTCAGTGGTGCCCAGCAACAGGACAAGGGGCAACGGGCACCAACTGGAACCCAGGAGTTTCCATCTGAACAGGAGGAGAAACTTGTTTGGTGTGAGGGTGTGGGAGCCTGGTCCAGGCTGCCCAGAGAGGTTGTGGAGTCTCCTTCTCT
>JAVSBS010002999.1:0-40964 GCA_033124195.1 Coracias cyanogaster
ATCTCTCTAACCACTACACCATATCCTCAAGCACCGCATCTATTCATCCTTTAAACACCTCCAGGGATGGTGACTCCACCACCTCCCTGGGCAGCCTGTTCCAGTGCCTACCTACCCTCTCAGTGAATAATTTCTTCCTAATATCCAATCTAAACCTCCCCTGATGCAACTTGAGGCTCAGCATTGTAGAAATCCATGGTTCATCCACATCTTGTTTATTTGGTGGACTTCTGGTCTCTTCATTGCAGACAGGATCTACAAGAACTGGAAAAGGTCAAGAGAAGGGCATGTGGGATGACCTAAGGTACGAACTTAAAACCTTCTAAGTTAAATAGCTTAGGAGTCTTGAGCTCAGAAAAGAGACAATGTAATGTAGGTAGGAAAGAGGTCTACAAAACCCTCAATGGTGTGCAGAAGCTGCTCAGGATGTGTTTCACTGCCTTTTCCCAAGCAAGAACTTGGAAATAACATATTAAGCTAATGAGATCCAGGCTGAAACCCAGGGAAAATTAGTATCTCTTCTCATAACATAGTATATATATATGTAAGTATATATATATATATATAATTGAAGAACACTTTGCCAAGGATGTTGTGGATGCATATAATACATGGGTCCACAAAGAGAGAGGAAAAGCACCTGACAAAGACATTCATTGTAGTTACTAAACAGGCATCCCACAACAGACTCAGGAAAATCCCTAAGATTAAAATAGTCAGAAGTTGGAGGAGTATTAAGAAGTAACATTATGTGATTGCCCTATTCTTCCTTTCCTTGAAATGCCAGTGCTTGAGGCAGGTTACTGTAAGCCAGAAAGCCCCTTATTCCCACTCTAGTCTGTCTCATGCTCCCATGTAAGGCCTGACAAAACTGCCTTGGAACCTGGCTTCTTCTACCCTGCCTGTTGGGGTGCTGCTTGTGGGGATTCATCAGGGAGACTTGCCTGCTACTGTCTTAGAGGAGGCTATCCCGGAGTCAGGCAGGGAGCCGAGAGTGCCCCAGAGAGAGTATGCAGCACAAGCTTGGCCTTCTGTCACCTAGCCCTGTTGACAAGTCATTGAGTGGTTGAGGTTGGAAGAGACCTCTGGAGGTCACTCTGCCCAGCCTCTCCATTCAAGGAGTCCTTCACATTCAGGTAAAAATGAAGTCATGTATCACTCTTCAGGAAGCCCCTCTGGCTGTTAGTAATAGGTAAACCATTTTAATTCCATTTCTAACATCTTTTCTCACCTCTGTTCTCATTTTTTCCATCACTTGACTCTCTTGAAGGCTGCTGCTGTTGGAACTGACTAGCAGCAGACCTCATTGTCTGCTTGGGACAGGACCATTCCCAGTTGCTGACTCTCTTTCAACTTCTCAGCAGTCCAGTCAACTCTTAAAAGGTGTCATAGCTGCATTAGTGAAGAGTGTGATTCTCTGGCCTAAAGTGTCACAAATACACTGGTAAATATACTCTAGTGTCCCTTTGCTGCTGAAAAAACATATAATAAGGTCTTTTTCAATGACCTGATAAATTCCTCTAGAGATGATGATTTAAAAATATTCTGACAGTATCTTGTCCTGATAAAGTCCATTAGGAGACTCAGTTTTATTGGTAGAATTTTTAGATGTATCCAAAGCTCCCATTCTTTCAAATGCCCAGAATGAAAATTCTAATATAAAATGACTCTCACAACAATGATTAGGACATAAGCCTTGGTTATTGCATTTCATAATTAAATCCATCCTGAAAAAAAGAACTCATTATTGGAATAAATCTTGTACTGTCTTTCCTCATTTATGCTGCAGTTCATAGTCTTAAAAGGAGTTACTGTGAGAAAAATTTCAATCATACTTTTCATTTTTATATATTTGTATTACTTTCATTCTGGGTTACAAGTTTGCAAGTAAGTGTGTTCTTGTCAAACCTGTAAAGTGTAATTGTGGAGCGCGTAACAGAGTAGAACATAATGCTTAGTTGAAATATCTTTTTTAAAGCTTGCTTTTTTTTGTATAACAAAACCCCCTATCTGTCTGAATTCTGGACTCCTACTGCAGTCCTGGTCTTTAATGACTTGGTTGCAAGTCTTACGACTTCTAGCATTTTTCCTCAACATCTTAATTCTGAGGAAACATAAAGGTTTGGCACCTCTGCTGTATATTTGAGCAGCTTTGTCAAAGGAGGAAGGACAACAGATTTAAGGGAGGTGTAAACACATTGATTCTGGAGATAGGAGAGGGTCTGAAGAATTAACCTCTGTGGCAGGTGGCAGGAAAAATACTGTAAGTGAGAGTTTGGAAAAAGATCCAGAAATTTAGTCTCTGCAAAAGGCCATCTGCAGCTAGAGAACATAAATAGTTTTCTTCATAAGCAGTCAGTTTCATTTTATAGACATGGAGCCCTTGCAGGGCGGAAGCTGGAAGCATCAGCAAATCTCCATCTCTCTGCTGTAAGGAAAGGAATGTGGTTAACAAAAATAAACCACTACCTAGCTACAGAGCAAACATCTCACAGAAGGACTCAGATCTCTGCAAATGTGGGTTTGTCAGTCACAAAAGGTGCAACATATCTGATCAAAAGTAGATGTTAAGTGTTGGTCTAAGCATCCTATGGCTTGTCAGCATTCATGTTGACTGCTTCCTCCATTTCCAAAACCTGCATGATAGCTGCTTCAACTATTGGTTGCATTCAGACATCCACAGTAGACTTCTGTGTTACCATGGACCTACACCACAAAATCAACATTGGTATCCCAGGACTGTTACCACCTTCTTCTTGACAGCTGTCTTCAGATTTTGCCATCTTCATGCTTGTAAGAGCTATTTGTCTGATGGAAAGCCATGTAGAGTCATAACCTGGGAAATAATATTCCTGGGGACCTCAGCAAACACTTAAATAGGCTGCAGGTCATTCTCACCTCCTCAGACTCACAAGGCTTCAGAAAATAAAGGAAAACATGTAAGATAAATGACTGTAAGCCTCTTCCCATCATTTACCTCTACAAAGAGTCTATCTTCTTTCTCAATTATAGATTCTCTATGGAGGTACAATGGCTTTTTCTCCTTCAGAAATTTTTGTCACTGCAACACTGATGAGACTGTTTCCCCAGTTCCTCGTTATTGTCCACAGGCTGACATCTTTCTTTTCCCTATTTCACCTTGTATTCCACAGTATAGGCAGAATGTATCAGCATTTTACCCCATTCTGATGAATAATGCAAACTACTGTGTACACTTTCACCTAAAATGTCCATATATTTGAGCCTTTTTAACAAGTTTTCCTATGTGTTGCTGCTAAAACTAAATATTTAAAGGGGTACAAAATTAAGGCAAAATACAGCAGATAACTTTTCTTCAACTAATATGTCTGATCAGATAGATCAGATAGTCCGAGAAGACAGAAGACAAAAATAAAGCCCTTAATCTAACAGTACTTAAATTTTTGTTTTCATATTAAAGAAAGGAATTTGTGTCACAGGGTAGAATTATTCCTGTTCCTACAACCATGCAAATTTGCTGGAGGGGCCTTAAGCTCTGTTACAAGCATATCTTAGCACTTATTAATGTCTCTTTATAGCTCCAACCTCGTTGCCTCTCTTTCAAGATATTGCTATACCTAATGACATTAACATTAGCTCTGATTGTCCCCATAGACACACATATACATGCATATCCAGTTATATTAATTAATCCCTATATGTAAAACTAGGACTTCAAGTGTTTGTGGTGCTTGATCTTTAGACCCCAAAAGTTACAGCTCTCTACAGCTACTCTAAAGTTAAGGTATGCTAGAAAATACATAGAAAAAATATGGGATGCACTGCCCTCTTGTGGGGATATAAATAATGAACATATTCTTAGAAGCTCCACAAATGTTCTTGACCTTGGAGCCTCGGAAGTAATTGTCTGGAAGAGCTGAGATTCCAGCTGAGCCAATAAACCTTCTCTTCTCTGCATCTTATCTTAACTTTCCCTAACTTTATACCGTTGTCTTTCCAATCATTAGGCTGCACAAGCACAAAGAAGACTTGTTTTTCATACTTAGGCAAATATGTATTTCTATCTTACACTATATATCTGTATAGCTGTTTTATATAAGTACATACACACACATACTGTGCATGTGTTTATAATAGACACATTATGTATACACATACATTTTCTGAAAATACTTTATGAACTTGTTTGTGTTTTTTCAAACATAAACAATTCAGGAACAGTGGTCTTTTAGTCTGATACGCTATTTATTTTTCTTTAGAGATTATGTAAGTGTTAACAGGAGTGAGACTGGGACAATGCTGAGGTTAGAGGTGGAACTACCTGTGCAGCACAAGCCAGACATGTGACTTTAAGAGAGACTCAGGGATTCAGTATAATCCGCTGCCCCTCAAATGGGTAGACCCACAGATAACTAGGGATGTTGTCAGCAAACACTTACCCACCTGTCCCAATGATTACAGGGTTGTTAGGCACTGCCTGGTCTTCTCCTCTGAGGCTGATTGTTGTCTTCAAGCTAACAGCACAGAGAAAGCAAGCTGCAGATCAGAAGTTGCTTTCAGTGGGAGACACTGGGTGATGGCAACAGCTGGGAATGACAACACTCGAAGCGTATGTACCTGTGATGCTGCTTCTGCATCATGTAAATTGGGCTGTGCTTGCAGCACACCGTTTCGTCCTGGAAAGGGCTACATCACACGTTTGATGATATCAGGTGGAAACTAGCAAGAAGGAAGGAAGCGTTATTTTCTTTCTTCTGCCCTAGGTTGCTGCTGTAGAACTGGCAGCTTGCCCTCTTGGACAATACTGGGATAAAACCTGCCATCCTGTGCTCCTCTCACTAGGATTTAAATGTGTTCACAGTGAGATTTTTTTTTCAAGGCTCTAGGCTTCTCCACCTTGCAATACCTTCTCAGTGGCAGAGGCCACAGGCAAAGCAGTTCATCTAAATCCCTGACATCCCTTCTTCACTTATTCTTGGAAGGAAACTCTTTACACTGTTATAACATGCTGGCCAAGGATACTTCACTGCAACTTGGATAATGATTTCTGTGTTGCTAAAAGATGTTTTGTGAATTGCCACATTCTCCTCCTGGCAATTTCTACATCCATGTTTGATGTAGCTGCTTCTCCTTGTCTCATGAGATGGCAATGGAGCTGGTATTCCTCAGCAGTTGTGAAGTTTCCTCACAGGCAAAGTGTAATCTCATTTGATAACTATGTGGGATAAATATCTTCAAATTAAGTATATGTAAAAACAGTCATAGGGACACTACATACTATAAAGGCCACATATTTAAATTAAAATCTTATTTAATTTGACTTCCTGTGGTTTCCCCAAAATACCCCTGTATGCTTGTAACACCACTCTACTTCAAATAGAAAGGAAATTATGGGAAGTGATCATGTAGACACACTGAGCTATTGTAGGCCTTCCAAGTTGGATAGAAGAGGAGGAAGAAGCATTTAGGCATGAGCTGAAGAAAACTGAATTGATAGGGGCTCTGAAAAATGGACTATGAGATCACAGAGCTAAACAATAAGACTGGCAGAGGAAGTCTATGGTACTGGCTCTGAAAGTACTCCCTGAGTCTGGAAAAATGGCTCTTGAAAGCCGTACAATTTTCCAGTAAAACTTCAGCAGTACTCTGCAGGAAGCAATGACAAAATAATCTGAGAGCCAAAACGTACTTTTGTTTTATACACCTTGCAAGGATCTGAATTTAATTAAAAAATCTAGAATACCTCTTCATAACCCACAACTCTAGTTGAACCTGTAAAGGGTTCAACTTTGATCAACAGATCAAGGAGATAGAGTGGTACATGAGGCAGGTAACTTCACTTAGAAGACTGCTAGCTAAATACCAGTTGTACCTAAAAAGATAAGAATAAAATATAGCACAGGTAATGTTAAATGACACAATGATGTTTTAAAACAGAGAACTCCTGATGATTAGCTGGTGAAATAGAATCCATCTGTAAACCATTAAAGTTCTTTTCCTTCTAGTATTGGAACAAGAGATATTACTTTCTTCATGAACTATGCAGAAACACTGGACTATGGCAAGGATTTCAGTAGCAGAAAGAGGCTCCTTGAAAAACGCAAGTCTGAGCTCTTGGAATTAGTGAGGTTATCCTAGAAAAGCCAAGGTGCTTTGTGAAAGGTGAAACGTTCATTCCCTTCATGGGAATATCCCTAGGATTCATTAACTCCTTCACAATGGAAAGACATTGTTCCCCAAACAAACTGATCTTGTGCTTGCACAGCTGACTCAGCCAAATAATACATCCAGGTTGAAATACCTACACTCATTGTGATATATGTAAAAGTGAGCACAAGAATTCAATTATCATATCATATTACATGCTTGAAGGTATTATGGTTATGGCCATAGCGTAAATACATACACAGAAAAGTAGAGAAGTCTAGAACAAAAATATCAAGAAAGGTCTCTGCAGTTCAGAGCTCTAACTGCTATTTTGCTTTTGTTCAAAATACCTCGGATATTTGAAAAAGTCAACAGTTTCATAACCAACCTTGGACAAGCTAATCTTTGACTAGCACAGTCAGCCAAGACAGAAACATTTCTGATAACTGCTGGTGTCATTGATCTTCACCTCGGTCAGCTCAGTGCAGCCTCACACTTGTTCTGCCTGACTCTTGCAAAGCTGCTATGGAGCAGTTAATAGGGACTACTTGTCAGACCCCTCTCAGCTGTGGCATTTTATGTGATATGGTTCAGCTTTCCTCAGAGGGTTCTTTGGACTGACATTTAGACCAGCATAAATAGGATAAAAGTAAATGAAAACATGTATTTCAACAGCTTCATGGTTTTGTCTTTTAAATAAACTAAATTGCTCTTTGTCATGTAAGTTTATCAGAACAACAAATCTAGTAATTGCCACTCCTCAAAAATAATAATCCAAAAGCCACATCCCATTTTCTTCACACAAAAAATTCTTCTAGTGATCTCCATTTTTGGACATTATCTGAACTTTTATGGACAAATAACACCTATTTCTTTTATTTAATTAGTTATTTTACCTTCAAAAAGTCTGTTGTGCAAATCAGAGGAGCAGTATACGAGCAGAATTGAGCCAAGGGAGGCAAGTCACACTTGTCTTACTCTTAAGTTAACAGGACAACGCAGGTAAGAAAGATGAGATATGCATGCATTTTTACAGGTTCTGCAGATGACTAGAGACAGATCTGTGTTCCATTGTTTTCTATCAAAGCAAGCTAGCAGGAACTGAAGGTGTTCCTTGTCAAGTTCTTCACACGTATACATGCATTGGGTTGGCTTAACCAACTTCATTGCTGTTTGTTTCTATAGTGGAAGATTGAATAAAATGAGAAAAATAAGAAAATCAGGCCCGTTGGTTTGAGATGGAAAACTTTGCCGTACCATCTTATTCCTCTGGAGTGTCTGAATTTAGTTTATCAAGCTTGCTTATATCCCACACAAAGCAAGGCATAGTATGGAAAGATCAGTCTGGATAAGAAGCGTGTTCCAAATTGCAGGAGCATTCATACAACTGCAATTTTATTTTCTTTGGCTAGTATTGCAGTCACAGTGAAGATGTACATGTATTAGGATTTACAGATATGTTCAACTTGCAGGCATTAAGGGTAGGGATGTAATATTTTTCCAAGAAGAGTAACTCTACATCTTTGTCCTATGTGTGCCGGGAAATGTGTTTCTGTTACTTGATGAGATCCTTGCCTTTTATCCAGTCAAAAATTATATTTGTATCATATGAAAGATACTCAGGTTGCCATTTCTGCAGCATCTTTCAAACCTCTTTGCTTGCAAGGAGCAGTGTCACACTTCACAGCCCTGAAAAAAGAGCAGTAAATTTGTTCTGATAAGCTTTAGGACAAGCACACTTTTCCTCTCTCTGTTTCACACAGGGGTTTTTTCCTAGTTGGCTCTCCAGCTATCCAAGAATTGTTCAGTACTGTGGCTTTGCAGAGGACAGCTGTTTACATTCACAGTTGTATTTAATCTAACCATTTTATTTCCATTTTTAATTCAGTATAATTTCCTCAAGTTCTTAGTATTTTTTAATTATTTGAGCAAAAATGTCTTTAAAGATAAATTTTGAATTCTGGTCTCAAGACACTGCCACCCATAAAGAAATCTAATCTAAGAGTTCAACTTCTGATGCTTAGGATGACGTACAGCCTGGTAGGTTACAGTAGCAAAAAGCTGATCCAGATGCACTGCGATGGGAGCAGGAGGCCCTAGGGTGGAGGTAGCTCAGCAGCTCCAAGGGACAGAGCCCCTTGTCCCTGCTCCTCCTGGTGCCACAGGAGCCATGTGTAAAGTCTGCTACTGGAGGGGCATATAGGTACATGGCATATAGGTAGGTACGTTTGTTTTTCTACTAACAGACCTTCAACCTGATCAGCCAGAGAGGGGAATGGGAAGAGGCCTTTGGTGTTGTGTCTGTGTTGAGATGTTGAGCTGTGCCTGCCGGTGTTGCTCCATGTGGCTGGCCGTGCATCCATCCATGTGTATGTCCTGCAGAGCGTGTGCGCCTGTGCCAGCCTCACTGCTGGTGGCACCTGGAGGCATGGAGCTGCAGCAGCCTCATTCCATTGCTGAATTTGGCAATAAGCCAACCGTGAAACGTATGATCCATGAGATAGATGCCAAGAGACCTGGTGATTCAATGCAAAGTGCTATTTTAATGATTGTATATGTGTTTCTAACACTAGAGTACCTATTTCACTTTCTAGCCAACTGGGAAAACACATAGCACCACACTATTTGCAAGTTATTTGGAATAAATCTGAGTTTTTATGTTGAACTCTTTCTATCCAAAGGCCAAATAAGGGATATCGAAGATTTGTACCAAATCAGATGATGGTAGCTCCTTCTGACCAAAAAAAGAGAATGAAGCCGCCTCTTTGCCAAATCATTCAGGAATAAGTGGAGCAAGGGAGGTGTGCTGTTAAACATGGCTCCTGTGATGCAAAACCTGCCTGAGACTTCAACTTCTCTTCATTTAGTCCTGGCATTATGCGGTGCACCGCTAATTACTGGTAAACCTGCAACTTCCCCCCAAGTTAAGCGGCCTCTCGCAGCAGAGCGGCGCGGCTGCCGAGGCGCGGCTCCCACGCCGGGCCCCGTACCGGCCAAGGCCCGCTGGGCGAACCCGCCGTGGAAGCCAGGTCCAGGCCGGCTGAACCCGGCCCTACCCGCCCACTTTCGCCCCGCGGGGCCTCCGCGGCGCCCTGGGACGGTCCCGGTCCGGCTCCGCCCCGCGGCCTCGGTGCCCTATAAGGCGGAGACGGGCAGCTGCCCGCCCCCGGTCTGCGCGGAGCGGGAGGCTGAGGCGCGGCGGTGCGGCCATGGTGTTGAACCCTGTGCTGGGGAAGCTGGTCAGCAAGAGGGTGGTGCTGGCTAGCGCCTCGCCGCGCCGGCAGGAGATCCTCACCAACGTGGTGAGTGCGGCCGGGCCGCTTGCCTCGCCGGGGCAGGGGCGGAGGCCGGCGCTGCGGGCGCCGGGTTGGGCCTGTGGGCCCCGCCGCTTCCCGGCCCTCTCGCCCGGCAGTTCCCGGCGGCTGGTGGCTACCGGGCGGGCACAAGCCCGAGCCGTGCCCTCTGCAGCAGCTGGGCTTATGATGCCTGGGGGCCATAGCGGCGGGGACGCCGGGGCTTCCCCGTGCCCGCCTGCCGGCCTGGGCAGCGGCGTGCAGAGCCGGCGGCCTTCGGAGCTCCTGAACCAGAGGCCCGGCCGCGAACGCGGTTCTGTCCCCTGAGCTGCACGCCAGCTTACATATGGAGTTTCATTGTCTTGTCTTTTTTTTAATTTTTCAGTCCAAGTTCTTCTGGGTCAGGTTTCCTCTGTGAGCAAGTGCGTGTGCGTTAGTTTTGTGTATGATCAGGTGAATAGGAGAGTGGATTAAAGTGTTCTGCTGACAGGAAGATGGTGTAATCAAATAAAAAAAAACTTGCTCTGGCTCAATAATGCTGGCATAATTACTTCTGGAATATAACAGAGAAGTTTGGAAGGTCTTAAAAGGGACTGGAGTAATTAAAAATAAGCATCCATTGCCCTTGGTTTAGATACTTAATGCCCAAACTTCTGAAAATTTGACTTAGGCCTCTGAAATATATGACAACTTCATGAGATTAGTATTACGAGCTGGGAGAGGTGGTCAGGGGAAATAAGGTAGCTGTTTCTTTCTGTAAAGCACCTGTCATTCAGCTCCTGTGGAGTAACATGGTGGCCTCACTGGGCAGGCTGCAGGAGGCTTTTGAATGCACTGAAGTATTATAATGCATTGGGACTTAGGCATTTAGATTGTTTAGTATTGCTGTTTTTCATGGTAGAAGTTGAACTCGAATGGGAAAAAGTGTATGCTTTTCAAAATACAGAGATGTGGAGAAATACAGAGATTCAAGCATACGCTAGGTTATTTGAAACATAATGTGCCTGCTGGGGGTAGTAAATTGACAGGTATAACCTGGAGGCAAGAAGTAGGAAGAATAGGGGTTTTTGACAAAACCATACAGAAACCAACTCTTCCAGTTTTCTGTTTATCACATGTATAATGACACATAAAAAGGCTGGCAAAGCTCCTGTGTACTACTACTGTACAAATATAGTGGTATAGATGGATTCAATGCAGAAAAAATTCAGTAGTAGAATAGTCTGTTTATGAAGTGCTTATGTTTTATACGGTTAGGTTCTTAGGAGAAGAATGGTGAAATTACTAAGGTGATTAGGCTCTAATGAATAAAATCAAGTAAGCACTTGTTTAAAAGTTCTTTCAGATTGAGTTTTTTTGTTTTGAACTGCTTGCAAATGGTATGTACACACCAAACACTAAGAAAAGCACTGGTTTTTCACCTATGTGCTTGGGGAGGAGGGGTGTTGAAGTAGAAAGAGTGAAAATGTGTTGCTTGCTTAATGTCTTGGGAATAACCTTCAGTAACAAGATTGGATTGACTATGTTGGTTTTATTTGTTACAGGGCCTGCGGTTTGAGGTGGTTCCATCTTGGTTTAAGGAGACACTTGAAAAGTCATCTTTTGCAGCCCCTTATGAGTATGCTGTGGAAACAGCAAAACAGAAGGCTCTTGAAGTGGCAAACAGAATGCATGTAGTAAGTTACCGGCTATTTTGCCTATGAGATTCTTGTCTTTAGGTGGTGTGTGTTACTGTAAGTTAATCTGCGTGTGCTTCTTATGTGGTCTCTGAGTGCATTTTCCTCACTGGAGGCAAATAGATACTTTTCTGTCATTTGTGACAGATAGCTTCCCAAAATTAACTCACCTAATCAAAAGAAGGGCTCGCACCTGCAGCTTTCCGCAAACAGAAGTGGCCTGCATCTCTTGTCAGCAGCCCACCTACTCTTGGGGTGTATACTTGGTAGTTCCTTCCAGCAGTCAGATGTGTGGGTGGACAGTTGTTCATTCCAAATATTTGCTGACTGTGGAGGCAGACTCTAGGGAAAAAAACACTGTTGTGAATCCAGTGCTTTGTTATAGGTTCCATTCAACAGTAGTTCAAATGAACAGTTGTGACAGGGAAGTAGCTCAGAATTTTAGTGTAGAAGTGCTGGAGGAGAACAGAAAGAGAAGAGAAGAAATGCTGTTTTAAAGCAATCTGGACAACAAAACAGGCAGTTTCATTTTAAGAAGGGTGAAGCTGACCTGATTTTGGGTTCTCTAGTTAAGGTACCCATTTCGTATCCTAAATATTATTAAAACCAGCGATTGAATACCAGTGGCATATTTGACTTCTGCCCTTGGCTGTGATCACTGCATTAAGTACATAAGGCTGTTCTCTACCAAAACTATTTCAAAGTCTAGCTGAGTAGATCCCACAAAATGTACCATAATCATTTCTTAATACAGCTCTGAAAGAGAGGAGAATGTTTATTGAACCTATACTGATGGCAGAAAAGCCATGTCGAACACTTTAAACGGACAACGTTGCCAGATGTCACCATTCTTCAAAGCAAATATTGCATGATCTCCAGTGTAAATTGTTATCTATCCAGGTTTCTGTCAACTTCTTTTCAGAGAATGGTGCGACATTAGGAGAATAGATTTGAAACTCAGCCTCACTAACTGCTTTACTTTGGGCTTTCATTGCAAAACTCTATGCTGGTGATAATGCTAGTTAGTAGATATCAAAATGCTTCTTCATACAGGGATTTTTTTAATGATAGCTTTAATTAGTTCTACTATTTAAGGTGCATCAACAGCTTTTCTATAGAAGAATCATCTTCCTACAAAGTTTTTAATATGATCACAATTACAGACAAATTTCTTGTCTGTCTCTGATAAGTAATAACTATATACCTCATAACATGCAGGTAAATCAAAACTCTGCTCTAAAGGACAGATTACAGTTTAAAGCCAAGAAAGGCTACAAGGAATCTTGATATAACCCTACCTCTCAATTCCCTCAAATGGATGTCATGTGTTCCCTTTTCAGAGAAATAATCAAAGTGTAGCTAAAGAAAATTGGGCAGGGTTCTTTTTGAGCAAAACTTGACTTGGAAAAATGATCCTAGAGGGCTGGACTTTCTGGCTTCCAAACACTGGATGCTTCCTTTAAAGGAATCCTGTCTGTCACCTTGAAGACCAGACTGACTTTTGAGAATGCAGTTCATTCTTTCCTGGAGGCGTTTGTTCATCAGTAACATATTTAGGCAAAATTGTGACCCGAGAATGGTCTGCTTAAGCCTCCAGTTTTCCTCACTTGTATGGCCATAGAAATGATTACAAATTTGTGGAGTGCAAAAGGAGAAACAGTGCCTTGTTTTCAGGTTGGTGTAGAGCCCTATCTGTAAACTGGTGAACTTATGTTTTCTTACCTTAAGTTTGAAAAGCTTTTGTTCCTCTGTCTCTTTTGAGAAATACCTTTTTTCTTTATGCCTTTGCAGAAACACCTGAGAACACCTGATGTTGTCATAGGAGCAGACACTATTGTGGTAAGAAGTCTTCTGTGGTTTAGCATTGTTTTAATTTGACAAGTGCAGAAAATGGTTGTATCTTTAGGTCTAAAGTTAGTCTGAAAGCTGCTTTCACTGAGAAGTTATGCCTGCAATATGATGTGACTTTTGGTTTTTGTGGGTGTGGGCTTATAGGTGTTTTCTTTTCCCCAGCAAGGCATTTTTTGGTACCTTGAGTGCTAGACAGCCTTGCTGCTGTTTTTGCAGAGACGCTAGTACTGCATAAGCATTGCCTTGGATCCTCTAGTATATAATGGAAATTCTGTTCTCAGGCAGCTGTTGACTTAAGAAGTCCAGATCATGTGAACTGTTCAGCGTTGTGCCTTGTAGTGGGCATTGCTTTGTATCTGTCCTCTCCACAGAGACAGTGAATGGTTAAGGACAGAAGAAGTTGAATTACCCGTTTGGTTGAGAGCTGCGGCCACTGGAGCCATGAGTGTTGCATTCATTATGTGCTTGACAGTAAATTAGCTGTTCTAATAAAGTATTTGTCCTTCTTGCTCTATTCACTCAACTCATATTTGAAGCCCTGGCTGAAATAATGGTTTAAATGTCATTTCTAACCTCAGTTTCTGAAAAGTAAGCTCACTCTGGTCCTTCTGTTTTAGACTGTGGATGAAGAGATCTTGGAGAAGCCAGTTGATAAGCAAGATGCATATAGGATGCTGTCAAGGTCTGTAGCTTTAAGTAAGATTCCAGATGTGTGTATTAAGCTGTTTGCTTTAAAAGGAGCGGTACAGATTACTTCATGTCTATGAAAATCTCCATGGACACAAATTTTTCAGTAATTTTTCAATATTGTAAGCCAGTTCTGACACTGAACAAGTTAGACCTGCTTTTATGTCACCCACAGCTGCTTGCTCTTGCCCCTTCATCTTAGGAAGCTGATCAGGGGCATAATTAATTATTTTGTTTGCACTTGGGTTAGTTTTCAGAGTCACTTAGCACAAGACTTTAGGTATGCTTCAGCTGGTACAGGATGGGGTGATACGGAGAGAAATCATGATGGGAAAGGGGACAGAACCATTCTAGAAGTTGTCTGAAGTTTGACATTTAATGGAAGAATATGGCATGTGCAAGGAAGTACATGGATAATTGCTTTACATTCTATAGTTTGACTGAGGAGGAAAACACTACTTCCATACTTCTCCATGGGTGGTGGGCTGGTGTTTTTTGAGGCTGCTTATTTTTTTTTAAAGGATACTTTTCAATATGAGCTTAATGTTATCTTGTAGCACTCTTTTTTTTTTTTTTTTTTTTAAGAAACACCAACTAAATGACTTTAGTCACCTTCTTTCCGAAAGATGAGATGTGAAGAGTCCTCTAGTCACACTTCTGTTTTATGGGGGGAATACAGAAAAGGTGCCTGCTTGTTTTGCCAGGTTCCATTGTAACTTGGGCATCTCCTGAAGAGAGAATACAAGTGGCCTGGTAGTTTTTGAAGTTTTACTCTCTAAGTCTGTTTAGATTTATATTTTTTTCATTGATGACTTAAGTTAAATTTTTGATCCTTTGTGGCATGTTACTAACTTAATAGCAGTAGTCTTAAACTAAAATTTAAAATAAATGGTGGCAGCATATGTTCTTAGTAGGAGATTCTCTGGGAAGTCTGTCTGGCAAGAGATTTCTAGATTTCTCACAACTGTTTTTGTTTGCTAGAATGCCAAGTTTGGGTAGTTAAAAAATAGTACTTTTTTTTTTGTTTTTACAGAGCTTAGTCTACTTCTAACACATGCAGATGTTTTAGATTTTGGTTTTTGGTGGTTTTTTTTAAGTTCAGTAGGTCAGTCTTTTACTCATTGATATGAAATGCAGTTAATTTAGTTTTTAGAACTCCTCTTAGTTTTATTCTGTATGAGCAGGAAAAAAATGCAGAAAAGATATATATTTGCATATACCCAAGGTGTCAGATCAAAATTTTCACTCACTGTTTCATTTTACGATTAAGATGTATGATCTTGTGGGGCATCATAAGTGTGCGATGTTCTGATTACATCAAGTAATAGCCTGGCTAATCTCTAGGACACTGTTCCTTAATTAGTCACTTCCATGATTCAAGTTTTCATGCAATTGATTATCCTTCCATTGCTTACACAGGAGATCAATAAAGTTAAAGCCGTTAAAATTCATCAGCCACAGTGAGGCGCTCTGAAGCCGCTACGAGAGAGCACATGGGTCTGGTGTAGGAGGGAACACAGGCTCTTTTTCTCTACACTCTGCCTTGGGATCCCTGGGGGCTGGTCTGGATGAAATGAGTGCATAAGCTCTAGTTGCCTGTCACTTGTTTAGTCCAAGTTGCATCACCTAACTATTTATTGCCAGCTTTCAGTGAAGATGTATGTAATAGTGGTGTCTATGATGATTGGCTTTTTCGTATGCATTTGAAATAGTCACTTCTCCCTATGTACGGTAAATAAGCTGATACCATGGGCTATGTGTTGACATCAGTACAAGTGAGATTTTGGAGACTTTAAAGGACTGAATCTCTTGATAGTATTTGTTTGTTTGTTTGTTTTGCCACTGTCGTTTCACCTTTATTGAAATAAAATGTATTATTCAGGATACATCAAGTGATGTATTAATATAATGGTCTGCTTCTCAGGCTGTAGCAACATAGTCGTGTAGAACATTTTTGCACATGACAGATTTGTTGCTTAATGCACTTGTTTTCCCGTGACAGACTGAGTGGGAAAGAGCACAGTGTCTTCACAGGAGTGGCTATTATACATTGCAGTAGTAAAGGTATGTGCTTCATTTTATTAAACTCCAGTATTTTATTAAAAATTACTTCCATAAGAACTTGTACAAGTGAAAAAATGGGATGGGAATTTTTATATACAGTCTGAATTGGCTTCCTCCTAAAGCTGAGAATTACCTTACCAATATATAAACTAAAAATGCCCCACAACTGCCCAGTCCTCCTTAGTGTATTCAGTTTTCACACAGGAAGGAAGATGACAAAATACAACAGACTTTAGAAATACTGTCTCTACAGGACTAATTAAAAGACTAGTGTAAATTGTGGGAATATTCTAAGTGAAATACATGTAAGGAACTACAAACTGGGACCAAGCAGAGTCTGATCCATATTAACTTTATTCCTGTGTTCTATTTACACTAGCTGATGAATAAAAGTGGTTGCTCTATCTGTAGTTACTTCATTTTTCAGTCAATAAGGGAAGCTTTAGAGCCCATTTTTAGGGGATGAGTAATGGTGTAATGCCTCAGACTGCTAAATGAACTGTAGGGAGCAATACATCTTATGTCCTTTGTCAGATAATTTATATAGTAAGCAAGTGGGTTTTATGAGAACTGTACCATTAATATAATTTGAGGAGTGTTTGGTTTGAGGGACTCCTTTTGATAATTATGCCAGTATTGCTTTGGTAGAACTTTTGCAAGGATCATTTCTCTGAAATTTCATTGGACATAGTCTTTCTGTAGACAAATTATTTACAGTTATTAATCTTTACTGGAATGATTTATCTTAAATCTTGTAACAGAAATAAAGTCAGTTATCCAGTACCCTTACTAATATGCTAATACAGTAGAAAGAGGGCTGATGCTCATTTTTTAGTTTTAGTTTATAATTACAATGCTGTTGTTAATTACCACATACATGTTACAGGTGGAATTTTCATCTTGAGCTGTTTGGGGTTTTTTATCAGTGCTGGAAGATGTAGTAATCTGTCTTCATGTGCAACAATTTTTTTTACTTCATCTGGGTCATTAAACTTTTGTCAACACTAACACCATTAGCAGTTGGTTGGTATTCATCCCTTGGCCTGTACCATGGATCTTTCTTACTCCTCAGGAATTTCCACTGCTATCAGAACAGCAGTAACAGGGAGATGCTGACCTTGGTAATTATAGTAAAGAGAGATCTAAAAATCCATAATGTACACGCTCATTTGTGCAAGGCAATTTCCAAAACATGTTCAAATGGAAAAGCCTCCATCTGCAGTGATACCAGATCCATGGTGACCAAATTTATGGTGTACCCATGCAACGGGGTCCATACCCAGGTGTGCAGCACTTTGTTGCCCCTCTGGCCTTCTCTCAACTGCTTCTTAGTACAGAAGTCTGAAATAACTGTGTTATTTTTTGAGAGACGAAAATGACACTGATGGTTACTGATGGGACTGCTCGATGCCTGAGTCTGCAATGCAGCTGCAGCTGCACATTCACATACAAGCATTTATAACAGTTTAACTATGTGTTTGCTAAGAGTTCTTTGGCAACAGTCATAAGGTTAGAAGGGTGTTTGTAGCCTTCTTTGTACTTAGTGCTGGATGTGTATGCTAGCAGTCCATAAACAGCTCTGCATAAGCATCACTAATTTGAGTGCATTCCACACAAGGAGAGCAACCTGTTAGCCCCAAGGCAGGACTCCAGAGGTTAAATATGAAAACTTTTGTATTTTTGGGCAACTTAAGAGTCTTCTGTCCCTAAAGAGCATTATTAGTAATTTCATACATCTGTGTAGCATCCTTAATTTTTCCCAAGCAAAAGCATAAAATGAACATGAAATAAAACCGCAATGTTATGCTCTCTAAACTCCAAATTCTGTTTCTAATAAGACCTCTTCCTTTCTGTAGGTAATCAGCTAGAGACAGAAGTCACTGATTTCTATGAAGAGACTAAAGTAAAATTTTCTGATCTATCTGAAGAGCTGTTGTGGGAGTACATTCATAGCGGGGAGCCAATGTAAGTAAGACCCTGAAGCTATCACACAGTACTTGAGAGTAGGCCTTAGGGTGCATTGTTAGCCACCAGCACAAAACATGTTGTCCTCTGGTCTGTGAAATTTTGCTGTCTATATGTGATAAATGGGTGATGCAAGATGGATATTCTGCCCTTCTTGTCTGGAGCAGTCATTCCTCACTTTTTAGTACCCTAACAGATTTAAAAAGTGAAGACTGTTGAAATCCTCTGGATTGCATATTGCATGAGCGTTTGCTCTAATTACCTCTCTGTTAATAGAGGCTTTCAGGGAGCTTGGATACCTGAGGCAATGGATAGTTCTCATTATAAAACAGGTGAATAGAGTGAGTTTTGGATAATCAGGGTATTGGAGAACTTTACTGAAAGAAGCTGGAATATAGTTTGTTTAGTTTATCAGAATCGCACTGCTCTGATGCAAGAAGCACCAACTTAATTTTCACTTACTCTCGTGGACAGCTTATATGTGTTCCTATATCATAACTGTTTATCGGCTTATGTGTTTCTGCTGCCCTTTTAATATCCTGGTTGCCTACAGACAACATTGATTCCACAGAAGCAATAGGATGAGAACAAAATGCCTAACTACTCCTAAAACGAGGTTGGCTAAATTGTTTGTACTTATTTGAAGACAACAAAGGAATGCTTATGACTTCATGGAATTTGCCTTTCCTTTGTAGTTACCTGAAGCTTAGTGAAGGCAAATCAGGCCATATTTAGCACTATGGACTGTGTATCTGGTGATCAGAGGTGAACTTTTGGCTCTGTAGCTTTAATTCTGACTGTGAAAATATCCGTCGTGGTGGTTTTTAAACTCTTCTATGCTATAAAACAATACAGCCATGTTTTACTGGGGAAAACAAAACCAGTGTAGACTTTGGATTTAAGTGTTTATGTGTAAATAAAGTATACTTTCTGAACATGTAAGGTTCCCAGCTTATTGAGAAGATTGAAGCTAAATTGGATTATGCAGAGAATAATGTTTTGGCAAGAATACAGTTATCAACAGAAATTCCTATTTCATTTTTTTGAAGGTGACCTTTAGTATGCAGCTGATCATAAAGTTGCAAGTTGAAGAAGGAATGACCATAGATTTCTAGCAAGAATGTCAGGTTGAAAAATACTTTGGAATATTCTGATTATTTCCTCTGGAAGAAAATATGCTTTAGCAGTGCTATGATGCAGCAGAATGGCTCATGAGCAGTGCTAGGTAATTCTGTTTGTTCTGCTAAACAGGGTGTGTAACAGCAAGGGTTTCTCAGGAACCAGAAGTTCACAGGATATATTTCATTACTCCTGGAGCAAAACCCAATCAATCTTCATTGATACAATGAAGAAGATAGGAAGCATTTGCTCTGGTCTTGCAAAGGAACTACTAAATATAGCGTCCTATAAATTTTGCAAAAGAGTAAGGAAAAGTCTCTCATGGGGTCTTTTTGCTTCGTTTAATTTTTTTGTCACCTCCTCCTTGGCCACCCATACTGGTTCCATATTTATATGCATACAGGTTTTTCTAAACGCTAGTGCAGTTCAGGTCATCATTTTTGTTCAATTTTTAATGGCAACCTAATTTTGTGAAATCATACCAGACTTATCACATGAAAAATTAAAAGAAAATTGACTCTTCTGTGCTGTTGAGGATTGGACTGAGTTATTTTTACAGCAAGGACAAAATTGGCATATAGTATTTCAAAATAAGTCACTGGTGACACGGGGACTGGTTCTAAAAGTATATAGCTGATTTAACATATGAATTAGGGAGGAGGGAAAAGCACGATCTCAAGGTAAACTGTGATGAGGCTATAAAAATTCTCAAAAACTTTGGCTACAGAAAGATGGCCTTTCGCTTTCTGTTTTATTCCTGTTCCTCTTTGCAGCCAAGGATTTTCTGCCTGCTGGCAGAGTCTGGCCCTCTATAGGAAGAGGATTGGACCACAGTAATCCTAACTGTTTTGGGCTTGCATAATGAGTAGACTTTGTTTCTGGCAGCCTCTTTGACCTAGCTTTTTATTTTGTAACTTTTGCCTTGCGAACAGCTTCCTCTGTCTCTGTTCACAACTTCCAGTCTGAAGATCCTCTGTGGTTTCTGGTAGCTCTGCTCTGAATGGTGGCAGTGAAACCAGAGGACCCTGCTGCATTCTGGGAAAGAGGTGATTTCAGAGGCTGGAGTTCTAGAGTTTCAAGCTTAGTTCTGAAGTAATAAAATGTAGAATGTAAATGTCTAACTCTCTTCCCTTGTACGATTTCTCTTAAGAGTTATTTCCTTCAAAACTATAGCAAATGTGTCTTTTAGATTTTGCAAATAATTAGTTTCAGAGCACAAATTAGCTCATAGATGGTTTGAGGTTATCAGCTCTTAAAGCATGAGAGTAAAAATCTTCCAGGTGCAGGATCACAGAAGTAAGGGGAGCTGTACTGTGCTTATACTACGATTAAATTTGAATCTTGTTTTTAATATATCATGTTGCTACAGTTGGCTCCTCTGCATGAAATAGTTGTTCTACATTGATCAGAACTTACCAGGAAACCTGTTTCTTACACCTGACTATCTCTGTTCCTTTGCAAGTTCCTTTGCAAATGGAAATGCATATGTTTCCGTGATGGATGTATGCTGACTGGGCATCTTGATGTCGCCCCTCCCCAGAGATCAGCAGCCAAATTCTGCTTCCCCTTACCTGTGTCATGGCAGTCTCTCTGCTCTACAAAACCACTAAATTCATATTTAAAGGAACTAAAAGTAGGACTTGTCTAATAACTAAGCTTGGATATCCAGTCAATTAACAGTTGACAGAGATGCAAGAGATTAGTGTGTGTCTTCTAATGTATTCTAAATGCTTAAGCAAAAGCAAATTCAGTGATTTATCTATATCTTTATATTAGTGAAGTCCAGTCATGAGTTCAGATGAACTGTCTAATGTGGCTGAAATCTGTCTGTTCTACCAATGCGACTGTATGGGCCAAGATACATGTGTAACAGCAGTAAATGTGTTCTTGCCTTTGGAAACCCACTTAAAACCCAGTCAAGCACCTCTTTTCATCTGTAGCAGCAGTGTTGCAACAGTGATTTATCTGATCATTGGCTCAGTGTTGGACAATTCAGATACTATATACTCATATGTAGTATTTTGTACGTGACTAAAGTTCTATGGCTGATAAAGGAAATGTGCTTTTCAAGAGATACCTCTATTTTAGCTCTTTACCTCTATATTAGCTCTTTCTTAATGTTTTTTCTCCTGTTATGTGTGGGTTTGATTGTTCATGTTTTTATTAAAAAAAAGTCAGTGGATGTTGCTCGCATTCCTGCTGTAACGTGTTTGGGCTTCTTGGTTGGTTGGTTGTGAGGTTTTGTTTGCTTTTACTAAGTGGATGTTACACACATGCCTGCTGAAATCATGTATCCCCTACAACAGTCAGTTACAGAAAAATGGTTTAGTTGCAAGCAGTGTTCTGGGTGGTTTTGTCAAAAGGTCTTTAAAGTGAGTTGTATTTTTTTTTATTTAACTTTAAATTAACTGATGCTGTGCATAGCATTATAAGTGAAACCTTAAAGCTGGTGCTATATGAAAGTGTACAAAAGGCAGTCAGCTCAGCCAGAGCTAGTTTTGAGAGCTCTGTAAATACTGATACATTCTGGGGTTTAGCATGGAAAACACTTGTTGAAAAATAATGGATTTTGGATATCGTAACTATATACCCTCATGCCTTTGGGCTAGAAGCTCTACCTGTAGTAGAGAATCCTACTTGGATTCCAGTGCCAGAATATAAAGTTCTGTATAAAAATAAACAAGTTGTGGCTGATGGTGTTAATGTCTTTGCTGGGACATTAACTGCTTTTGACAGTTAGGATGTTTTTTTTTCTCCTCCCTGTCAGCATATACCAGAATGACTTCTTCCTGCTAGTCTCCTCCTTCATTTAAAAATGAAAAGACTTTTTAGTCATTAGATTATGCCTGATTTAGGTGGTGTAAGTCTTAAGTATGTCACAAAGAAGTAATTTGAACAATGCCAAAGCTATACAGTGGTGCTTGAAATGTAAGATTAAAGAAAAAGGCCCATTCCCTAGTTTATAGCAATTAAAAAAATCTCATTTGCTGGGATACCAATTCCTGTGTTTCACTTAAGAGCCTATTGCAAAGGGAATCCAGAAATAAGTTCTAAAAATGTAAATAGCTGGGTCTAATCAAATTTTAAGATGAAAAATCTAAAATCTTCCTTGTGTAGTAACCTTCTTTCACAAGTAGTTTGTGCAGTTCCATGCTACCTGAAGTTAATAGATCTGAGACTGACTGACCTTTGGTTGCTGACTTAGGCTTTCAGATTCGGGTGTTGCCATGTAGTAAGCATACTTCTAACTGCCGCTTCCTTACAAATGAACAGTAAAATTGTTGGGTCTATTGCAGCTTATCTGCCTGTATCCATTTTCATTCCACACAGTGGAATCTGCATAAGTACACCTAAGGACAAATTAGATTTCCAAGGTTACTTTCTGTGAAAATGCATTCCTGTGCCAAATTACTAGTATTACCGTGACATCTAAGAGCATAGTGCTGTGAACCACAACTCTAATTCTCAGAGGGTTACACAAGAATTAGATAGGGCTGAATGGGATAGTAGTGGATTTTGCATTTCAATAGGTTGCTCCTCCCCAGGAAAATATTGTCTTCCTAATCCTTGTTTTAGATATTCCTGTGATTGAGATCTGCAGGATGCATGCTACAATTGTTAGAGTTCTAAGATACCTTCTTGAGTGTGAGCTCCTTTTGGAGTTAACGTATCCCTAAAGGCCCTTCAGCCTCTTGTAGAATAGAGTAAAGGTCAGTGTGCAGCTGGGTGACCCAGTGGCAGTGTGACGCTTGCTGTTACCTTTTGGTAGATAAGACTTGGAGAATGCTGGGTAACCTATGGCAACACAATCTGTCTGCAGTCAGCTGATGTACCTCCTGCTTAGGTGGCTATGGTAACTAGGCACTTGGACTGTCTGAAGCATAAAGACCTTAGGCTACTCCAATTTAGCAGAAATACTAATCCTTATATTTTTGTGATCTGTAACTTGAAGTGTGGAGCCTAACTAGTAGATTTAATCCACCTCTAACTGGAGTACACTAGTCTTCATTCCAGACTCTGTAGTACTTGTTACTCCTAACATAAATAATATATATATGCCATTTTTGCTTTCTCTCCCTCAGGGACAAGGCAGGTGGATATGGAATCCAGGCCCTTGGTGGAATGTTAGTTGAGTATGTCCATGGAGACTTCTTGAATGTGGTGGGATTTCCTCTGAATCACTTCTGCAAAAAGCTAGAAGAATTGTACTATCCGCCCCCTAAACATAATGTAAAACACAAGAAGTATGACTCTATCCCTTCTGTGGACACTTTTGAGAACTTAAGTGATGGAGAAAGTGAACCTTCAGATTTCACAGAGCACAAAGATGCTAGTAAGTTGGACAGCAGTGGGATGTGTTCCTCGGGAGCTATTTACAACTCTGAAAACAGTTCTAGTGTCACAACTGGTTTTCTGGTACCTGTGGAAAACCAGAATGGAGTGTCAGAAAGTGCAGCAAAACTTCCGTCTAAAATTCTAGACCTGATGGATGGTTTTAGAGCTTCAAAGGTAAGGAAAAACCAAAAGTACTCATTACATTGCTGACTGATATGATTGTTTCATTGGACTTCAATATATAGCAGGTAATATGAAATACTTGAGCTGGAGTAAGAATATGAGACTAAAAGGACCACTGAAATACTAGGGGATCTAAGATAGCTGAAAGTAATAGTGCAGTGCAGATATTGGCGTTTTGGGTATTTGCTTTTATCTATTCTATGAAATTTCAGTTACCCATTTGATACAAATTTTTGACTCTTGAGAGGAAAAACAATCAAGCAGGAAGCTACCTGCAAAGAATGCATTTAATATGGTTAACTTACCTGACTTAAAACTGTGGCAAAGAGTGTATATATTATATTTCCTTTCTAACTTTTAATGCTTAGCATTAGAATTCTGTGGAAGACCTTTGTTTTTTTTATTCCCTATTAAGGAGATTGTGGGGTTTTTTTATACCCTGCTTCATGTTTCAGGTATGTTTAGCTGATCATCTCTGTGCAGTATCTGATAGAGATAACACATAACAGCCTACGAACAGAAGGTCACATGCTCTGTGTAGCAGCCAAGTCTGATGGGAAATGAGTAGCTGGACATTTTAAGTGCTGCCAGGTTTCCTACTCATAGCTCCAGTGTAGTGAAGACAATAATTAAGAAGGTGAAGGAAATAAACACCAATCATTCTAATCGATCACTGATCTCCATCTAGTCAGTTGTGTTTTAGGAGGAGATGAAAAAACTGCTGATGTGGCAGTGAAATGAAAAAACCTAGAACTAAAGAAATGTAAGCATTATGAGGGGGGGTGGAGGGAAACACGCAAGACAGTGAACAATGGTTTTGCTGAAACAGTGGGAAGTTGTACTCGGATCTGAAGGAAAACCATAGACTGGTCTCTAGATCTGTGGGCGTGCTGCCTGCTGACATGCAAAGCGGTATTGAGAGCCTTGAGTTTGCTGTGTCTGTGAACTTCCTTGTGTATTCATAGGGAGGGAGTTTAGATATATTTGAATGGGTGAGCTGATGATTAGCGTTTCTTCAATTTAAATATAAAAAGATATGGAAAAGCATCAGTATTTGGTTGCACATTATGTACACTGTTTACAGTGATGTGATACCGAATTTAATTTTGTGCAGTGAAAGGCGGTGGAGGCTGTAAATAGAGCAGAAGTTTTTCCTTTCCCACAAATCCAGTGTGAAATCATAGTATGAAGTGCTGGGTTTCACACTGGGAAACTTTTTTTCTGCAGGGCTGGGATCTTTGTAAAATTAATTACTAGTTGCAGTGAATGTTTCCTGTGATCTCTCCACTTGTAGAACAGAGGATAGGAGCACAAAAGCATTTAGTGTCACAAAAGCTGTCAAGTTCTATTTCATCTTGATCCTTGAGTGTTGCTTCAAGGAATTCATAAAGCAGAGTGAAATCTCTTGCAGGTGAAGATTTTGCCACCTGTTTTATTCTGAACAGCTGTTCTTGCAGAACAGGAGAGGATCAGGGCTAAATCGTACTTTCTCAAACTTGCTATGTTCAGAGTTTGCATAGTCTGATCCATACTCAGACCTCTGGGGTTTTTGCTTCTTCGATTTCCACGCACCACCTCCCCCCTTGAACTGAGAGTTCCAAAATGGTAGGAAGAGTGAATTGACCCATCTTCTCCCCTTCTCTTTCCTGTTCTCATAGTTTCCAGGTGGTATCAGTGCAAATATCGGGCTGGTCTTAGAAGCCAAATGGTTGTAGAGTAGATGCAATTGGCTCAATATTGTGAAAGCCTGGATTGTAATAAATCCCAGCTGTATGTTCTTATTAGAATAAGAGGAAACTAAAAAAGAGGATGAAGATGATAAAATATAGACAAATATGGACACACAGTGGCAAACCTTCCTCTCAAAGTTAATCTGTTTTTATCTGTTTGATTTTTTATTAAACAAAAAGTGAATCAATTTTTTCCTTGACTGCCACTGATTTTAAGTACATTATAGTTGCCTGCAGTTGCAAAGAAACGGATTCAGTGATTGCTGTGTGTCTTTCCACTCTTGTGTTCTACCTAAATTCCTTGGGTTTGGGTGTTTTTCTATTTTTATATTTCAGGCTACTGAAACTGCACAACGACAGATTAATTTCAGATGGAGAGGTATATATTACCACCATCTCGTTAAGTTTCCTCTCTGGTTTGGTTAGCATATCTCTACAGGTTTAGTTAAGTTTTTCAGCTTAGCTGCATTGCCTGTGGTTTTTCCTTCACTGTTGGGCACTAGCTGTTCTCTCTTCCCATTCTGTGTACACATCCTATTAGAGTGTGCATGTAGTACAGTTGTGCTCTGAAGTGTTATTCTGGTTTTTTCCTTATTTTCTATTAATCAAAGACCAGTATTATAGCAACTGAAGCTGTTACACTGCCTTAGTGGAGCGTTCCACTTCTTTGCGTTATGGGTAAATCAGATTTATTTTGATCTTTGACATAGGTTCACATGCATAAGAATGTTTGACCTTATGGAAGAGTCTTATAGATGGGGATATGCTAAATGTCTGAATAAAGAGATGGTCTTCAAATGAAATCTGTAGGCTGTGTTCCAGAATATTTTGAGTTCCCTTCTGTCCCAAACACATCTGTTCAAGATTCTGTTACTTGGCTAAGACAATGAAACCCTCGGAGACGGAAGGAAGCATATCAGCAATTTTAGGGAGCTTTGTTAAAGTCTGTTCTGTTTCTTTAAAAGTACTTGTGTAGAATAATTCTTGGCAAAGGTGTAGCATTTCTGTTTCTTAATTGCAGTCTTTTAAACACAGGATACTGATAATTTTTCCTACAGGCCCTGTTTGTAGCCTCTAAACTGAAGATATTTGATCATCTGAAAGATAAAGGTCCACTGAAGGCTGCGGATATTGCACATGCGCTTGGAACCTCTGTGTGTGGAACAGAAAGACTCCTTGATGCATGTGCTGCTCTTGGATTACTGGAGAAAACGCCACAAGGTGACTAATCTCTCCTCCGTCCAACTGCATATAGTACTGAAAGATTTGCAGGCCTGGAAGAAATGCTTTGAAGGTCACAGAGTCTGACTTGATATTGTGGATAACTTGGATTTGGGGGAAAAGGGGCATGGATTGTTGCTTCTTTGTGTTCATTATTAGTAGCTGGAATTGTTTCATTCGGGGGCAGGCTTTATCTAATGAACACATTGAGATCTCCTTTGAGGAATCTTTAGATTGCTTTTGCTCTCTGGACATAGTACTGACCAAATTTCTAAGAAAAGCGTGGACAGTCCCAGGAAGCAGTGTAAAAGCTCAGGTGTATCGTCTATACTTGGGTCACAAAAACTCCATGCAACACTACAGTCTTTGGGAAGAGCGGCTGAAAAGCTGCCTGGCAGAAAAGAAACTGAGTGTTGGTTGACAGCAAGCTGGATATGAGCCAGCAGTGTGCCCAGGCAGCCAAGAGAGCCAGCAGCACTCTGGTTTGTGTCAAACAGTGCGACGAGCAGGAGTAGGGAAGTGATTGTACTCAGCACTGGTGAGGCTGCACCTCGAGTACTGTGTTCAGGTTTGGGCCCCTCACTACAAGGACATTGAAGTGCTGGAGCATGTCTGAAAAACGTTAAAGCTGCTGAAGGATCTAGAGCACAAGTGTTATAAGAAGCAGCTGAGGGAACTGGGGTTGTTTAGCTTGGAAAAAAAGAGGCTCAGGGGAGACCTTATCGCTCTCTACAGCTACCTGAAAGGAGGTTGTAGTGAGGTTGGTGTTGGTCTCTTCTCCCAAGTAAAAAGTAATGGGACAAGAGGAAACAGCCTCAAGTTGCACCAGTGAAGGTTTAGATTGGATACTAGGAAAAATGTCTTCATTAAAAGGGCTGTAAAGCCCTGGAACAGGCTGCCCAGGGAAGTGGTAACTCAACAGTTACCATCCCTGGGGGT
This sequence comes from Coracias cyanogaster, assembly GCA_033124195.1. NCBI lineage: Eukaryota > Metazoa > Chordata > Aves > Coraciiformes > Coraciidae > Coracias > Coracias cyanogaster. The sequence goes on from JAVSBS010002999.1 coordinate 27,190, forward strand.
ATTTAGAAGACATTTAGATGTGGTGCTTAGGGATATGGTTTAGTGATGGACTTGGTAGTGTTAGGTTAATGGTTGGGCTCAATGATCTTAAGAGTCTTTTACAACCTAAATGATTCTATGATTCTATCTAAAATAAGGACCAAATTCCATTCCCTGCTGCAGTAATGCAGAGTCAAAATCTTCAATAGAGAAGCAGGATTTTAATGAGGAGATCTCTGGACTATGTCCCTCTTCATGAACAACACTTCAAATTATAGTGTCCCTAACTGGAACAGTGCTTGAAAAGGTTTATGTGGGTGAGGGAGTCAGGATTAAATTGAAGGTCTGCACTATATGTAGTTATAAGTTTCCATATGTATCGTTTACATTGTAAGACTTGAAATGGTTAAGTGCCAAGAAAAGAAAAAATAAAGGAGGCTTTCAGCTCTGTTAGAGAACAAGACCAAGGAGAAAGCCCTAAAGGCAACACATACTGGAGAAAGCTGGAATTGAAGGGAAGGAGAAGCCATATTCTAAAGAAGAATGCAGTTGAGATTGAGGATCTTCAGATACTCTCCATTGAATATTAGGTGTTTAACTCGGGTACTATGATTTTTTTTTTTTTTAAAAAAAACCTGCCTTTATCTGTTTCTTCCAGCATCTAAATTCTTAAAACAAAGGACCTGTCCCTTTAAAAATGAGAAAACCTTTAGAATTATTACATAGAAATCTCTGCACAAAAAACAATCCTAGGTCAGGATTTGCTAGCTATTTAACATTTATGGAGGAAAACATGCCTTAGATTTTTAAATGACAGTTGTGAAATACCGAAGCAAAGCTGGTTACTGTTGTTTTCTCTTCATAAGGTTACAGTAATACAGGTTCAGCAAATACTTACCTGACTTCAGATGGCAAGTACTCGCTTCATGGCTATATTATCCATTCTAATGACCACCTTTGGCCTCTTTTCACAAACCTGGAGTTTGCCGTCAAAGAAGGCAGCAGGCAGAACCATCGAGCCTTTGGAGAGAAAGCAGAGGATTTATTTAAGGTAATGTGAACTCTTCCTAGTATCAAAACTAGCTGTGAGGAGCCAAGAACTGATCTAGGGGCAAATGGAAACTGAGCTAAGAAAGTTGGTCAGTCTCAGAAATAATAGAAATGTTATCAAAATTGGGATTAAAACTGTTTAACACCAATGCAGAATTAAAGAGCAGGCATTCTTTATTACAGTGCTGGATGCACAGGGTATAGTTCCGCCTAACATGCATGCCATGTGTGGCATCAGACACAGCTTATATCACTCTGTTACATACATATGCATCAAATTTCCTGAAAAGGTTATCTATTTCCTGGAACTAATTATCGTAGTTGCATAGTTATTATGCAAACAGCCAGGGTCTCTGAGGGGCTCCTGGAGGGGGGGGAGGTTTGGTGGTCTCTAGTGGTCTCTGAAGAGCTATCTTTGAATGTCCTTTCCATGAATTCTGGGCCTGGTTTTCCATAGATGGTCTTGTCTTAGCCCATCTCTTTGTTTGTAGAGTGTTTAAGTCCCTTATTGTGGCCTGGTTTGAGCTCTTTCCTGAGGCCCATTGTAGGATGCTTATTCCTCCAGGGTGTGCCAGTCAGTCCTTGATGGCATTTCTCCTGAGGCTCATTTCAGGATGTGTATTCCTCCAGGATGTGCCAGTCACCGTTGCAGTTCTTGATGACATTCTTTCCTGAGGACCATTGTAACAGAAACACAGTGCAACTCACTCATCCCAAACTTCTGTTCCCTTCAACTTCAGGCTCGAAAGTGCTGGAGCATTCACACAATATGAATATAGGAGTGTTTCCCATAGTCACAGAATATGAGAAATTTGAGTGTTGACAAAAATTCTCTGGCTAAAGTGTTGCCCACCCAGCTAGCACACTCTCAGAACAGCCTCTGGCCCCGTTTAATTTATTTTATGTGGCCTTTTTATAACATCAGAGGGTGCCTTATGGAAGGAGTGCATGTGTGATATTGGACGCTAATCACTAGGTACTGATGTGCATCCTGCTCTATCTGTGCTGTGTAATCAAAGCTGTTTTCAAAGTTGCTTTGTGTTGATGCGGAGAAGGGATCCCATCTTTTTAATGAAGTTTTGTAGTTTTCTATACGCTTCAAGCTGGTATATATTGCTGATAACAGTTGTAATCCTTACTTCCATCTGTTTCTATCTCTGTAGCATTCCTCTTCCAATGCTAGCCCAGGTGAATGTGTTCAGACTGGAGAATCACTTAAGAGTTATAACTAGCCTAACTGGTCAATTACCAACCTGGTGAAGCAGATTGAGGGGCATAAATATTTGTGCCTGTTTAAGGGGAGGGCTAGCAGAGCACGGAGGAGAATGTGTCAGGACTTCATCTCTGATAGCAGTGCTGTCTCAAAGTGTACTTCAGAGTACATCCTGAGATTGTTAATTTGTAGGTAACTTGTAGATGCTGATGAAGGCAGTCTCCTAAAGGAGATGTCTACAGCCCTCATATACAGTTGATAGAAAGAAATAAGGGCTTTTGGAGACTTCAGATGGTCCTGTTAGCCTGATGTTAGTTATCTAGATAGATTACTGGTGGACAGAACCTCCTTTCAGAATCTTTCAAAGGCTCTTTTAAAGGCAGTTTAAATACTTCGGTTTACAATAGATTATGCAGTAGATGCTTAAATATATGTGCAAGTTTAGTATTTTAACATAGGTGATGTGGATATCATCCTTTGTAACAAATATCTGGATCACCAATTCGAATTTGTTTGGGTGATGCTTGTGGCAGGAGGCACTACCAGTTCAGGCTTGGGCTCCATATAGTACAGGATAGTATGTCCAAGCAGGATATATGGGCTGCCTGTGGCACTATGGGTATCACAGCCTGGAGATACTTCCAACTTACAGTAGCTGTAAAGTCAGACATAACTCATGAAGTCTGTAGGAAAGCAGGTCATAAAGGGATTCATGCTTATGTATCATTTCAAAGGTAAAGGTGTGAGGTTCTGGTACTGAATGCTTGCATCTCAACTACTAAAAAAACCAAAAAACAACAACAAGTAAAAACCACAGTATGGGTGTAACATTCCTGATTTAAGTTATGCTTCAATCATCTCCTTATTTTACTGTCATGGAGAATAAATGTCAAAATTAAATGAAAGCCCTTAGTGAGTATATCAAGAAGGAGGAACACTTTTAGGAGACTGAGGAAAAATCTCAGTTTATCCTTTCAAGCAGTTTAAAGACATCTTGCTTTGAAGCAAGGTAAATACATATCAAAGGCACAGTATTTCTCTAAAAAGCACTTTTCAGATTACCTTCCTGATATGCTGCCCCAGCTTCTGTGGGCAGAAGTGTTGAATTTAACAGTCCTTGGGACATCACCAGGGGCTCAACTAGGTTCAAACCCATCAGTTGTATGTCCTTTGAGATGCACTGCAAAAGGTGTCTGTGTTCAGAATTTTGGAGAGGATGCAAAAATCTGGTTATCACTACGGTGAAACAGCAAATTCTGTTTTTGAATTCTAATGTTAATGGTGTGCATCTGCTGCTTTGGTTGTACATAGTATTAGTTATGTAATGAAAATAAACTTCAATTCCTGTGCTCTTTTTCTCTTTTTAGGATTATTATCACAACCAGGAGGTAAAACAACGTTTTATGTCTGCCATGCACAGCATTGCCCACCTGACAGCAAGAGATGTGGCTACAGCATTTGATCTTTCACAGTTTAAATCTGCTTGTGATTTAGGAGGTATTGTCTGTAATTGAACTTGTATACAAATTAAAGGGAAAAGTTTTTATTTCAGTTCTGTATTTTATTCTTTAAAACTAGAACTGCAGTAAAATTATCTACTGTTATTTTTCCAGTATTGTAATGTCAGAATAAAAGGAAGGAGTGCAGTTAACTGAAAGAGTTACTTAAATGGAGCTTGAGCACTTTGAAATAGGTATTTGTCACAATCAGTTACATACTGACACAGCTCGATACAGAAAAGAAGATGGTCTGTGGCTCAGCTGACAGAATATTGGGCCGGGAGCTCCATTTTCAACTGTGCTATTGCTGTCTTTTGGCACGTCCAAGATTTTCAAAAGTAATGAAGGATTTATTTCTAAATCCTTCTATATTGAGGTGTCAGACTTGAAACACTGCACTGCTAGAGCAAAAAAGGTTGTTTTTTTTTTTTTATTCTTTTAGAACTGGTTTGTTCTGTGTGTTAATTATTAATATCTAAGATGACCACCAAAATGTTGAAGACCAATGATACACCTTAAGGAACTCCTCTTGTCAGTGTCTTTTTTTGGCCCTGTGCTAGGAGCTGCATGGAGAGTGTGTTACTATGTAGAGAAAGATCCAGTGAAGAAAGAATACTCTGTTCCTGAGGAGGTAGACAGCAAGTCACAGGAATTAATACAATACTGGAGCAACCTTTGCCACTTGTGCAGAGACTCAAGACTTTACCATACCTATCCTTTACCATGCAGAAGAGCATTTCTCAAATTTCATGTATCAGTGCTTTGTAAATGGTAAATAGTTCCAGTGCTCCTCACCCACAAATTACAAGTCCTTGCCCTTTAATGTTCTTCTACCTCCAGAATCCCCTGAGGTGCTGGTATTAAAGGTCGTATTAGCAACTCTGTGACAGTAAGGAGTCATGCCTACATTCTCCAAGCTTTAAAGCATTGCTCTAGTACTAGGAAGTGCTACTGCCCATGTCAAATGTGGAGCTGACTGTCCGGCTCTAATTCTGATTTGATGTCTCCATTTTAATGCAACAAAAAGCCTTGTCTTCAAAAATGTCTCCAAGTGCTGGGAGAAGAGACTTGATTTGATGTTTTTAAACTTTCAACAGGTTGCACTGGAGCTCTGGCTCATGAGTTAGTACAAATATACCCAAATCTCAAGGTCACAGTATTTGACCTTCCAGAAGTCATTGCGCACACCTCTTACTTTCAGCCTTCAGGACAACATACAGCTCCAGTGACATTTTTATCAGGTAAATGTAACAAATAACCTTTTGTCTTATTTCTGTTATACTGGAGCACAGAACAGACGCTTCTGCTGCAGAAAATGGTGCACTATGCTGCTCCAGTGCCAAATATGTGTCTTAGTACAAGGCAATGTAGGCTCACCCATGCTAAATGGGGACTTTGTAGTCTTCAGGCCAGAGGGGATAAGGACATACTGGTTATGGTTGGAGAATGTGGATAAATAAGGAAGTATGAATTAGTCATTTTTGAGTACCAGTGGGAGTAGAGGCTGCATGTTCTTGTTCAGGCTTTTCTTTTCTAGGCAAGATCAACATGGAGGCTACAAAGGGCTTGGATGTCTCCTCTCCTGCTTTAGGCTTTCTCTCCGTCTTTATATGTTACAGAATTCCTAGCTGTGACCTGCTCTTCTCTTTTTAACTCTGCTTTCCTTATCTGCAAATCAGTGCATACCTATGCCTGTTCATTCTTGTTTCTTTCTTTACTTCTGCTGAAACTCCTAGTTCCTCTGCAATATTTTAATTTCATTTTGTAGGCATGTACACTGTGGTTTCTGTAGGAATGTACTAACTCTGCTTTCCAACAGGTGACTTCTTCAAGGACAGTCTTCCAGAAGCAGATCTCTACATCCTTTCACGCATTCTTCATGACTGGCCTGATGAAAAGATACATGTGCTGTTAAGTAAGATATCAGCCGTTTGCAAACCAGGTAAGCTTTTTAATCTTGTGGTCTACAAAGTGCATAAACATGAGTAATTGTAAGGAATTAATATTAAAGTATATTCTTCTGTCCAGTCATAATTGCCTTTGCTTGAATGTCTGTGCTTGCATTATGGTAATACCTACTAAGAAGAAAAAGGAAACAAAGCTTTTAATATAACTATATAAAATAAGCCCTTACTATAGTTGCAGGCTTCACATACAACTGTCATCTCCCCTCTCTCTGCCATGCCCAGTCTTTCTTACTAAGCCCTGTATCATCAAATAACTAAGCTTATTTCTATACCTACAAGTAGCTAAAAGTTCTTTTAGGTTCCTTTATGGTAACCTGGAGTTCATTGCTACTTTATGCACAGATTTCATGAGAAATATGTAGCCGCTTCTTTCTCCTATATTTGAATCGAAGTATCTTGAGTTGGAAGGGACCCATAAGTATCAAGTCCAGCTCCCTGCTCCTCACAGGACTACCTAAAACTAAGCAGTACAACAAAGAGCATTGTGCAGAAGCTCCTTGAACTCTGTGATGACTGCCCTGGGGATCCTGTTCCAGTGGCTGGCCTCCCTCTCAGTGAAGAGCCTTTTCCTACCATCCAATTTTAACTTCCCCTGATGCACCTTCCTTCCATTTCCTCATGTTCTCTCACTAGTCACCAGAGAGAGAGAGATGGGCCCCTCCACTGCCCCCCTTGAGGAAGCTGTAGACAGCAATGAGGTTACCTCTCAGCCTTCTATTTCCAAGCTGAACAAACCAAGTGACCTCAGCTGCTCCTTATAATTCTTGCCCTTGAGGCCTTTCACCATCTTGGTCACTCTGTTCTAGACACCCTCTAATAGTTTGATGTCCTTCTTACACTGAGGTGCCCAAAACTGTACTGAGGTGGGGCCACACCAGTGTGGTGTAGGGTGGGACAGTTGCCTCCTTCAGCCAGCTGTGCTGTACTTGATGCACCCCAGCACAGGGCTGGCTCTTGGCTGCCAGAGCACGCTGGCTCATATTTGGACAGTATTAAAGATGAAAGAAGACAAAAAGCAGAAAAGCCTGACTGCTAAATTCAACTGATTCTTTAATCCAACAGGATGAACTGTAGCTGGGAAGTTTGATTCATAGGAGAGCACTGAAAATCAGATGTAGACCATCAATGATTCTGTTTATAAATTATGAAATAAAATTATGGGTGACTGTCTTAATCTTCTTATGCAAAGACTGGGGTTTGACAGACACAGCAGTTGTTTTGTTCAAATGGAAACAAGACTGACTTTAAAAGCATAGTCAGGAAGTGATCTGAACTTCACCAGAGACAGTACTCTAACCGCCCCCTTCCTTTTAACAATTAAATGTTGCTTCCGGGAAGAGACTATCACAATTTCCACTGAAGACCATTAAAACACTGGTCTGAGGGACCTCTGTAACTGTCTCTGAAGAAAATACTAAAAAAACTTGAAGCTAGAAATACTTTTTCTGAACCACTTCTGGTTGTTTTGGAAATGCAGGAAGTGCCTTGCTAGTGGCAGAAATTGTGCTTGACGAACAGAAGACGCACCCTCCTAGAGCTGTACTACAGTCCCTCAGTATGACTGAAGGCAAGCAGAGAAGTGGCTCAGAATATAAACAGCTACTCGAGAAATATGGATTCACAAATGTACAAATTAAAATCACGGGAAACTTACTAGATGCTCTTTTGTGCTTCAAGAAGAGTCCATCACCATAGTGTGCCCAGAAACAAACTGGGATACTGAGTTTTTACAACACCTGTGCGATATACCCATCATCAACCAGCACATACTGTCAGTTTAGGATCATTTTGACTCTTTACCCAAAGCATAGTTGTTAGAGGCCTTGAATAAAAGCTGGACTGCAGCTTCTGCAGGAGTGAGTTCTATGCATTTAAGGTGTCTGGGGCAGGCTGAAACTCCTGTGTATTGAATACCTTCCTGACCAGTTCTTTTTGGCTGGTTTGCAGACCGTATTAAGCTTAGACTTGACATAGCTGTATAGCATGGCAAGTTACAACTACAAGCTTTTATGAGCCATAATAATACCTTTGTTTGATTGGACCTTGAAATTAAAAATAATTCACCCTCTGCAGTGTATTCTGTGGTTACTGCTCGTTTTTTATCAGAAATGAAAAAAAAGGATACTGTACCATCTGTCTGAACTGGGGGATGCTAGGGCTCTTTTTCACTTTTCCATGAGGCTTTACCCCAAAAAATCTCAAGGATACCCTTTTTAAAGCATTTTTTTTCTGCAGGCAAAAGTGAATATAGGGCAAAGGTCAAACATGTTCCTACAACAGCTATAATGTCACAGAGAAACTTCAGCATCATTTGACCTCCAGCCACAGTATGTACCCACACAGGCTGCAGTTCAGAGCTCTTCCTTATCAGTTCCTATCAGTTTGGGGTTTTTCTGAATACAGTTAAATGGCCATATATACTTTGTCTCATTACTTGAGATGAGTTTTAGGATTTATGTATACATTCTCTTTACGAAAATTAAAACTAGAAGTTTCTTCATGTTCCAGCCCTTAATTGGAGAAGTACATATTATATCTCATCCCTTCAAGAAACTTGTCACTAATGTCACCTCTCCTGATGTTTATTTTTCCTTGATTCTTCATTGATATTTATTTTTTTCTGTTTACAGTGTACTTTGTAGTGAAAGCCTTCATGGAGATTAAAGTTGCACTTTCACACTAGCTTTCTTCTCTGTCAGTTGCGAGTTTCTTGCCTGTCACACTTCCAATAAGCCAGTGAGAAAGAGGCCATGCCTATGCTGAAGCACTAACCTCAGCAAATTAAAGAGTTCATGAGCAAGGACAAGAGTTGCATCCACCTGGTAGACTCTGTCTTACATTACTTAATCAGAAGTTACTTTGCACTTTGACCACTGAGTAAAGTGAAAGTGCCACAGTGATTCAATTCATGGTGAGGAACATGCATACCACAGAGCGTTTCAACTGCATGACCTTTATCCCATTAGGGTTTTTTATTCTTAGCAGATTTTTTTATGAATGGAAATTTGACTGATTCCCTCTGTACAGACATTTAAAGAGATAAGGCAAAATATTTTACAACTCAGTAAATTTTAAAATGTTTCTTTTCCATATTGACATGAAACTTGCCGTTATGCTTAACAAGTTTGTATTTTGGGAGAGACAGGCAATCACATGTTTCTTAATCCATTGTTATTAATAAAGTTCATAACGCTATTATTTAAGCTGCTGGAAGCTGTTTGATTCAGAAAATTTCAAACCTAAAGTGGCACACCTGTAACTAGCATAGACTTTAAAACTGTGCCTCAATGTACTATGTGTCTGACTGTGAAATCTGAATAGAATGTGCTTGGCTGCCACACAACCTCAGCCTACTCTGTGATTAAAACACAACACACTGTGCACAGGAAGCATTAGTCCCTTGGGCGTATAGTGTCTGTGGTAACGCACCGCAGCTTTGTGCTCTCTGGATAATTAAGTGTTGGAGCAGGCTGCCCTGAGAGGCTGTGGAATCTCTGTCCGTGGAGGTTTCAAGCCCTGAACAAGCTGAGGTGAGTGTGGAGGTGTCCCGCTTTGAGTGGGAGGTTGGACTAGAGATCTTTTGTGGTCTTATTTCAGCCTAAGCTGTTCTACAGTCATTTGATGTAGCCCACTCACCTGAGGAGTTATAAACTCATCTTTTCTCATTAATGTCCAGAGTTTTACAGTTGCTCTGAAGGAAGCTGGTATCTTTTGCTGACTGGTAAAAGGGGTAGATTTAATAGTGTTAACACTGAAAAGACTTCTTAGGCGATACACATAACTGGGGGAAATTTGGGCCTGTTCACTAATAAAGATAGGAAGAATGAGGGGGGCTAAGGTTTAAAATCCAAATGAACTTCTTGCCTGTAGGTTTTGTGTTGCTCCTTCGGAAGTGACATTCAGCTGTGCCTTCTAGAGAATGCCGTCTTTTACCCACGCTCTCCCTTAACAACAGTTCAGAGGAAATGTGGTATACAGAAAACAATTTTTGGAGGTGGAGAATCACGGGGGTTGACAGAATGATAGATGAATGGTAAAAATAAGAACTTTAGCGCTTGCTCACTGAACGCTGAGGTAAGAATCCTTGAGGAAGATAGAAAGAGAAGTTTGTAAGAAAGAAGAGGCACAACTTGGTTGGCTGTCCTGGCTCAGTGACTTTGATACCAATTTTTGACCTTGTTACAACTATCGACGTAGCTGTACTTGTGGCTGGAAGAGTAGTGGGACAGAAACAAAGAGTTGTATGTCATCTCAGCCACCCAGCACAAAGGCTTAGGAAGAGCTACTTCGTGGCTAAAACCCCTTTGTGTGAGCTCTCAGTTCTGTTTTGGATGTGTTGGCTCGCTCCTGGGTAGTGGCAGTATTTCATGTGGGGTTTTGTTTTGGTTTTAGAAAAGGTTTTGGAGGGCTGCCACTTATTTTTTTTCCTCCTTCTGTCTTTTTGCTGGAATTCATATCCTTGCTCAACAATGATAAGCTGGATTAAATTAATTCAGAAAAGACTGTTATGACCATTAATTTTTACCTCTTATAAAACCACAGCCAAAATTTCTTCATCAAAGTATGCTTCCTGAAAGGGTTTAAAGTTAGCTCTGTCTCAGTCCCTTTCATGAAGAAATTTCAATTACATTAGTAAATTTTCATTAACTCTAGGGAGATACTTTTTTTCTTTTTCCCCCTACTAAATTTACTGTGTCTAATTTTTGAAGGTGTTCTTCCCACGTGGGTTATGCTTTCTGGGTATATTTTTCCAGATTACCCTAATGTTATCTGGAAATGACAAATAACTTCCCATAGTAAATTATAATGACCATTCTATTTGTGTTCTCCTTTCAAGAGTGTACAAAATTTGGACACTGTCCTCCAAAGCTGTAATATAACGGTGATTAGAAATGATGGCCCTGCATTAGTGTACCTAGCAGTGTTTACTGTGTAACCAGGAACAGCAAGTCCTGGGTCGCTCTGTTGAAGGAGAAAGAAGTCACATCGGAAGGAGGAGGGAATAGAAACCACTGAATCATAACAAGTAGGCTTAATCACCCTAATTTTACAGAATTGCAGAATAGTAGGGCTTGGAAGGGACCTCTGGAGATCATCTAGTCCAACCCCCCATGCCAAAGCAGGTTCATCTAGAGCAGGTTGCACAGGAACGCATCCAGGTGGGTTTTGAAAGTCTCCAGAGAAGGAGACTTGACAACGTCTCTGGACAGCCTGTTCCAGTGCTCCATCACCCTCAAAGTAAAGAAGTTTTTCCATTTATTTAGGTGGAACTTCCTTTGTTCTAGTTAGTGCCTGTTGCCCCTTGTACTATCACAGGGCACACTGAAAAGAGACTGGCCCTGTCCTCTTGACCCCTGCCCTTTAGGTATTTGTAAACATTGATAAGATGCCAAAACATTTAGATACCTAAACATAAGGCATTCAAATCATCTGGTCACCTCAAGCTCTCCAATCAGTAGAAATGCAGGCATTTGCAGGGGATGATTTGTCGCACCTATCTATGAAAGGAAATTTCTTGATTTTCCTAAGAAAAGGGATTTCTATAGCAGATAGAGCATATTTAAGAGGGTGAGCTGAATTAGGGCAGAAGAGTCCCACGGGACAGATGATCTATGTTCAGGCTCACCTCAAACATGGTTGGCTAATGCTTTTTCCTTGAAGCAAACCTGTGTCACTGGTTCATCACAGGGTACGTGGCTTGAACTTGCAGTTAGTAAGGTAGCTAATGATATGGGGAAGAAACAGAGAATTTAGTAATAAGCTGTCAGAAGGACTTCAGTGGCTCCTGATAGTTAACACTAAGGCCTCAGCCAGCAGTTTTACCCACAGATCTCAGTCTCTTCTCCAAGAAACTGTCCTGTTACATTTGATTTACTTTTTATAAATGGTTAAATGTCCGAGGTATATAGGTAGGAATGGCTCGGAGGAGATTGTCGGAAGGGTCAGAAAGTAATGGATGTTATGCAGCACTTAGTAGTATGAAAATCACTGTAAAATGCTGCTATTTTGATCTGAGTTGGTGGCCGCCTACTCACACTGCCAAGAGAAACCACCGTGTAAAATACAAGACAATGAGTAAAACAATGGTAGTTTTGTCAGTAGCCCTCTTGTCTTCCTTTACCCCTTGCGGGCTTGAATATGGAGGAGGATCCTGTGAACGGGATCACTGAAGTTCTGTTTGCATCCCTAGGTCAGTCCTACCACAAAGACCTCGCTTCCTACAGAAATAATGTACCACATTAGCTGCTTCTCTGCTTCTATAATGCTCACGCTCCACTGTTCTGTCTGCTGGCACCTTTTCATGTCAATGTGGAGCAGCGATATATCCCAAAGAGACGTAACTACCATTCCCGTCTGACTGTTTTCCGTAACCCTCATGCCAAGTCTACAGAAGTCATCCCCTCTCCCCGTGAAAACAGAGACGTGACTTGACATGTGGGTGTTTGATCACTTCATAGTGTGGGAGGGAATTTTCTGGGTCTTGGGAGAGGAGTGGATTATACATTTAACAGTGGATTATTCATTTAACAGCAGAGCAGATCCATAAATGATAAATGAAATAATCTGTGTCTTGTAGTTTGCACCTGCACATATGGCAGCAGAAGTCCTCTTTCCTCATAATGGATCAATACCATTGCATGCATTTGTTTTTAAATTAGGCGGTGGGATTTTGCTGGCCGAAATGATACTGGATGATGAGAAGAAGAAAAGGAACACAGCTCTGCTGCAGTCTTTGAACATGCTTGTGCAGACAGAGGGAAAGGAGAGAAGTGGCTCTGAATATCGAGGCTTACTGGAACAACATGGATTCACAAACGTCAAAATCAGATTGACGGGAAATTTGTTAGATGTCATCCTATGTGTTAAGACCTAGGAAAAAAATGGAGTTAGTAGTAAAATGTGGATGTTGCTAGTCATGTTTGATGCTTTGTAATTATGCAAATACATTCTCATTTTCCCGTGACTATCATAAACAAGAAATGTTGTGTAAGCTTTCTGCAGTTACTTTTTAGAAGTTACTTTTCAAAGATTGATTGCCTTTATTTTGAACTTGAGGAAAACGATGCTAGATGATTCTGGCATCATTTGATGGCAGTAATACTGTGGGTGCACAACACCTGTAGTACCCTCAGAAACAAGTCTCCAACCACAGATGGTGTCAGCAGCCCTACAGGAGTGTTCACGTTGCTGAGAAATCAGTTTCCTCATACTTGGTGTGATTAGAACAGACCAGTTTTCAGACCAGTACACGTTGCTTTGCCCCTGTTTCGGGAGGTTAATGGAGGTATCACTTCAGTGCTCCATCACCAATCCCCTTTTAATGTCACTTCCTGTTACTCTCTACTGTAAATAAAGAAACATTCTCTGATGAAGCCTGGAAAGTGCTACTGCAGTGGCGTAGTCAGGATTGGAAACAGGAGAACTGGAGCGGCAGCTTGTCAGGAGACTCAAAGACTAACTCCTCTGCCTTCTGTGAGGTTTCTCAAAAAAGGCAGTTGCATAAAAGTGCAAGTTTCATCTGTGATTATAACTGGAGTTGAAAAATGGGGGAACCACATTTGGTTCAAGAACATCCTCCTCTTCCTTCTTAGTCCTAATCAATCTGAGAGCTTTTACAAAAGTGGATAGCAGAACATGAGATTGGGTGAAGAATAGAAAAAAAGTGCAGAAACAGAAGGAAATGCGTGGTCCTAAAGGGAAGAGGATTTCTCCTGTCACGTACATCTGAGCTCCCAAGGTGAACTAGACAGGACAGCTCTTGACAGGACAGTTCCATGTCACAAAAGTTACGTATGGTTTACCTTCATTCTTCAACACTTCCGATTCCCAGAGTATGAAGTTCTTTATTGATCAGTAGAAAATTTTACAGGAAAAAAACCCCCAGCCTTGTACACATTGTGTGCAAGTATTAGCATTCAATTACAAGCTCTTTTTAAAAGACAAATACCCCATAAAACTGTGTGGGCCTGCCTGAGAATATGCATCACAGCAGGGGTCCTCAAACTTTTTAAACAGGGGGCCGCTGCACTGTCCCTCAGACCCTGTCGCGGGCCGGACTATAGTTTG
>JAVSBS010003001.1:0-16642 GCA_033124195.1 Coracias cyanogaster
GTTACGGGGCAGGAGGTGATGAATCAAGAGCTACATAGAAATGTCAAACGTTCCCTGCCGGCGAGGGGCGGGCGGGGTACGGGGAGCCCGGCGGCGGCGGGGCGCGGTGCCGGTGCGGGGCGGTGAGCCGTGCCGCCGGGCGCGCAGCCCCGCGGCGCGGGGTTAGAGCCTTCGTGGGAGGGACATACCGGTGTCCCCGTCCCTGCTTCCCACCCCGCTGGGTGATCCGGCTCCTGAGACACTTGGCCACTCCGAGTGGCCAGGCAAAGTGAGCCTGGTCTGATCCTGGCTCCTGGGCAAAATGGGTCAGGAGCATCGTCAGAGACGATGTGGGACCGTTTTCTGTGTAAGGTGTCTTTGCTCTTTCTTTTTACAAGACTTTTTTTTTAATGTAGGCAAAAGGGCTTTTATTTCAGGAAATATGTTTGAAATACATTTTGCTGTGGAGCGGGTAATATTAACACCGAGAGCTTCCTACGTCCCTGTTAGAATTTATGGCTAAAATGGACACGTTAGCACGACAGCAAAGCCTCCTGACAGGTTGCATTCATAAGTAAAGTTCTACCCTGCTTAAAAAGGAGGCTGAATTTTTTATGGTTTAGTCAGGGCTGAGGATCATCTTCAGTGTCACAGCTGCTCTTTTTTTGCCCAAGATCTTAAAGCATTCTACAATGGTAGGTACTGTTATATTTTTTACAGAGATATCAGGGAGATGAAGTGTCAGGTGACTTGCCCAAGGTCATGCAGCAAAGCTATGAATATAGATAATTCCTCTGTGGCCTGTTAAAAGTGTATTACCAGAAATTCCAGCATCCTTTTTCTAACCCCATGCTTTGCCGAATGTTTATGTTTGAGCTGAGGCCGTTTAAACAAGGAGCACCAGAGAATTTCTGGGTATGGATTTGTTTAGCAGAATGGGTAAGGTACAAGTGCTTGGAGGTTTTAAGGCAACTGCAGCTGAGTAATTGAAACCCTTCTGGAACTGAAGGGCTTCAGGAAAGATCAGCTGTCTGCAGGCACTATTAGCGAGTGCTAATGGCTTTTCAATACATTCTACAAAAACTAATTCAGGCAAATACAGTAAATATAAGCAATTACAGCGGCAAAAGAAAAAAGAATAAGGAATCTTGTAAGACAGGTACTTTGGGTCGTTAAGTATGTTTTGCAATATTACAGTGTCAGCGTGAAACAAACAGTGAGAGCTAGAAGGTTGAAGGTAGGTTGTGCTTGAACAGTGCCAAATGTGTCAGTGGTATTACTGTGATGTTTAAAGTGGGAATGTAGCATCAATTCTCATGACTATTTAAAAAAAGAAAAAAAGGGGGTGGGGGTTGAGGGAGAGCCTGGCTCCTTGCAGCTCCATGCTCGTGGTGTTCTTCCCCAGATTCTGCATTGACGTCACAATGACACGGTGAAGCCGAAGACAGGAGCTAGGAACGGTTCTTTTGCTTCACTTTTGATAATTGAGTGAATTTGTCACCAGTCCGTTCCTTCCAGCATGGCTAAGAGTGCAGAAGTGAAGCTGGCGATCTTTGGTCGAGCTGGTGTGGGCAAGTCAGGTATGTTTGTTGTCTGATTTTTTCTTCTACTTGTCATCAGGTAACTTTTTACTCCCTCTGTGCAGGCAAACTCTTTGTACAAAAGGACAGATGTGACCTTATTCTTGTCATAGAGGTCACGATCAGGCCAGGAGTTCTCTCTTCCTTGCTTTCCACACTATTTTCTCCAGATTTTCCAGAGTAAAAGTACTTTTATTGCTTTAAATAAAATAAACAGCAACAACTGCCCACCCTAACTCAATTCCACTTCTCATGAAGCAAGGGGCAAGATTACTCTTTTCCATTGGAACAGAATTATTAATGTTTAATTTGTCTCTTCATAGCTTGTGCTAGATGAAGGTATTTATATTATGCTCCCTATCCCCCAAGATCAGATCCCCTGTTAAATATTGGATGACTTCTGTAATAGCTGTATTTCTAGTGTATTTCAGTGGGAAATTTTGGACTCAGCAACTCAAAAGAATTTTTATTCTCAGTGGTCTTTTGGATTTACATATTTACCAGGAAACCAAGGAAATATGGTGTGTAAAGTTTGCATTTGGAGAGATCGTTTGAGAAATAAATGTAGTCTGGTGAGTTCATATGGTAGAAACACAAGGGGGAGGCATGAATGTTAAAAATCCGTTTCTACAGACAGCCTTTCCTTTGGTGAGACAAGGAGCATAACACAAGGGTTTCAAGCTCTCTCAGATAGTTCAGTGATGCTGCATTGACCTGGCAGCTCCAGGACCACTCAACGTGTCCTTGCACCACAGGGTTGAGGAAATAAGGAGACTGAGTCTAATCATGCTCCTCTCCCTGTTTGGGAATTGTAATATACTGTTGATTTTAGAGAAATCTGCAGGAGAGAAGCCAGGAGGTAAGACATGCTAGTATTAGGCTAGACTGTCCAGCTGCTGTCAACCAGCTCTAGTTCTGTAAAGTAACTTTTGTATTGCAAGTGCCAAGGTTCTGTCCTGTAAACGTATTATAGTTTCATTAACTTCAGAACGGGTTGTTTATAAAAGCACATCCAGAAAGTATTTTACCAGAATACTATCAGTGAAGTTGGTCTGTCAGCCTTCAGGAAAAAAGGCATATGCGAGGCAGAGGTTGTTAGAGATTATAGTGCTTATACAAAGACAATGCAGGTTAATTTCTACCTTTTTTAATAAAATACCTGAGTGAATGCTGATAATATACTGGAATAAGTTTAAACGATTCCTTCTTCCCTGCTGTGCTCACCTTACCCCTCTTTTGTATTTGTATTTCACTGTCCTGTCCAAATTTTACAAGTAACTTCAGTGGTTCTCCTTTTGGTTTATCTTACATTCAGTTGATGGTTTCTGTGGTTGTTGTCGTGGTTGGAATCGGACTCCCACAGTTGTCCAGTCTTTTTGCTGGATTAAAAATAATGCAAGAGGATGCTGAAGCATTTGCAGGGAGACTGAAACACTAAAAGACTCCCCTTGCTCTAATATTTGTAATAACTTGAGAGCTTATATTTAAAAAATACAAAACTACCAGTTAAGCACTCAGTTACAATGCCTCACCAGCATAGGATGAGTAAGAGCCTTTTTCACCTGTTGTACCCTTTTTGTAGGCTTCACAATACTAGGATTTTATGGTAAAAATGTTTTCCTGTAGTCTTGGAACTGGGTGGGAGATAATTTTTATTGAAAAGACAATAAAAACATCCTAGTCCTTCACAATCCTCCTCCTCCCTCTTTTCTTTTTTTCCCTTTGAGATGCAAGGAAATATTACATAAAATATGACTAAGGTCCCCTCTTTTCGGCTGTGGCCACACGCGCGAATCTGTGTAGAAATGAAGGCAAAAATAAGTAGGCAGCACAACAAGGTGAATTTAAGGATGTGGAGAGACTACAGAGTGCTGTCAGCTACCTTGACACAGCAGCAACTGTGCCTTTTAGAATCGCAGAATCATAGAATGTGTTGGGTTGGAAGGGACCTCTAAAGGCCATCTAGTCCAAGATGATGGAATCTCCAGCTTGCTTATGAAAACCCCTCTTGTACGTTCCCATAAAAGGATCCAGTTTCAACAGCTCGACCAACTGTGGAGAAATAAGTGTGTGGGTAAGGTGGTGGGAGGGGGAGGAGGGTGGTGTCTGAAAATACCTATTTGCTGGTAGCCAATGGTGGGAGCTGTGGAAGTGTTGTTACACCTTTACTAAAAGCAGAGCTGGACACAAAGTAGTCTCTAGATAGATGGGTTTGGCAGATAAGTACCCTACTAGGTTAGTGTTTATAGTGTCTTTTTTTTAGTGTAGCTGTGCAATTCACTATCCCTGTGACCAGTCTGTAATATGTTGTTGAGACAAGATCCTGTAGCCATAGGTTACTAGAGCAGGCTTGGCCAGACAGCTGAGAGATAAGCTTCTTTCTAGAAGCAAGAATGCAAGGCAGAATGCTGGAGCATGCTAGAAACATGCAACGAAAAGAAGATGTTGGGTGATAAGGCCTTATAATTGCCAGAAAGTCATGCCAAACTATGACCACTGGCTTGCTTTCTTGGCTCATCTTCATTTGCTGAGGAAGAGCCAGGCATTAGGTTCTTCATCTATAAGTGGCTTCACTACCTAACAGCATCTGTGAAGTTACAGACACATTGTAATATCCTGGAGAGGCTTCTCTTCCAGTTCCTGACTGGGACTTTGGATCAGTGAGTCAAAGCAGCTGTGAAGAAAGAAGTTTTACACTTCAGGACATGTGGAGAATTAAAGCTGTCCCTCATGCACCATGAATGTCAATGGAACTATTACCATTACTGGGAGCTGAGGAACTTCCTAATCTCATCATTAATGCTAGACATCTGTTTAAGGAGGTGCAGGATTCTTTGTTTTACTAAGTAGTCCCTTCTGACTAACACAAGACTCTCCCAAACATGAGGTGGGAAACCAGAACACTGTTCACAAGTTAGAATAGTGATGGCATATCAAGGAAGTTAAAGCCAGGGAAAACAAAACTTTTCTCTGCTTTCTTGGTACTTATCAAGTTTCCACAGTTTAAAGGTTTAAAAAGCAAATGGGGGAACAGTGAGTCTGAGTGTCAGCTTTTTACTATTCTCCTTCCTTGCCTTGTCTCCTCAGACCTGCTGGAGAAGGCCAGCGGAATTGCTAATGAACTCATCTGTCCTGTTTTGTTTTTTACCTAATGTAGACCTAAACCTTTAAAATAGAAAAGGAGGAGCAAACCAACTCAGAAAGGAGCATGAGTGCTCTAGTAAGGCACTTAGTTCAGAATTACACTGAAATAGTAAGTCATTGGGCAGCTCATCCAGGCAAGCTACCTGGACAAGCTCATCAGGTACAAGCTCTTGTACAGTGGACTAGATACTCCTCCTTTCACGCATTTCATATTGTATAGAAGTTGCATAAACATTGCTTTAAAGTAGCTGGAAAAAAACCCCAAACAACCCAGATGAGAAGCTCTGCCTGAGCCAAGGAGCACTTTGCTGCTGCTTCACTTGGGAAGAAGCGGAGATACTCTGTGGGTGGGAAGGGACATTCCTAAGCCCTCCTGTAGATATGTTATCTAGGGCTCTACCTCCTAATTTGGGCTAGAGTCAAGCAGCATCGAGGGGGAGAGAAGGGTTTTTAAGTTGTTTTCTCTATGTCCAAGAGGAGCAGAGAATTAAAATTGAAGTGAATTACTTAAACATTGCTGTTTAAATTGTTCTTCTGCTGAATCCTACAGCTTCATTCCTGTGGTAACAAAAGTTATAATTTCTTAAATAGCTCCTTTAAAAAAGAAAGTAGTAGCAATTAATAAAAACTTAAAGGCATCCATGTCATCACAAGGTACAGTACGTGCCCAGGAAACTAAAGAAGAGTGAAAATGTATGAACCAGGAGGAGAAAAGAAAGGTGTGTACTGGATAGCGCTGTGTGACTATGAACGCTCAAAATACCTCTGCTTAGGAGCCTTTATATTTTGGCCAGAAAAGAGAGAATGTCCAGCTGCAGCATGTGCTGCCCAACTTGCCTTTTTGCTGTGTGTTTGCCAGGCTGAATACTCTAAGTTCTGTGTGAGCCTGAGTGGTGTGCCTGGCCACGGGCAGATGCAGTTCTCGTCTGTCTGGACGGGCCATGCAGCTGCAGCTGTGGTATGTGACATGAAAGTGCGTGTGTTTTCTACTGGTGCTTAAGCATACTAAAGATACTAAAGCTCCTGCAGCCCTCCCACTTCTTCCCCCCGCCCAGTAAATATGTTTCTGCTTCTAGGCAGCTATGCAAATAATTTTCCTATGCAATCAGGTACACCAGACACGGGGCTGTTGCCACCTTTTTATCCAGCAATAGCTCAGATGGTTGTGTTTGGGCAAGAGGGCAATATATGAAGTGAGCAAATATCATCCTGCAAAGAGCCTATCCCATCTCAGAAATGAAGATCTCGCCAACTTCAGTCATTTTAGTAGATGTAAATTTGTATCTGTTGGTTTACACTATTTTACCCTTCTAACCCAGAACAGGGGAACATACCTGGGAGAAAAATATCTGGATTTGAAAATTCCTACAGAACAAACTCAAGCAACAGCCAAGCCAGAGAGGCCTACAACAAATCTGTGTTTTGTTTTCATTATTTGAGGATATGTCTGGAATACACTGCCAGGGATCACTTCCCTACTGCAAAGTCTATTCATGTGGAGAATAGAATTGAATTCAGCACCCGCACCACCACCACTCCTAAAAACAGGTTACTGGGAAAGAAGCCCGTTTCAAAGTGATTTTCTACTTCACAAATCCCTGTTCATGTGTTTTCTCTCGCTAGTTTCATTTCAGGGATTTTTGGGGAGGGAACTTAAGTTATTAAGGAGTGATTAGTCATCAAGCTCACAGCTCTTCTAGTAAGGCAAGGAAAGCTACCACAAAAGCTTCAAAGTCTCTGCTATACCAACTGATGTATCTAGGGAGGATTACTGTGACAAGATGCCTCTGAAATCAAGAGGATGTAGGTGGAAGGAGGCTGTGGATTTTCTGTTGCGGTTTTTATTGTTGTGGATTTTTTGGTGTTTTTTGTTTGTTGGGGTTGGTTTTTTCACACTAGTGGAGTAAATCAGTTGCTTTGTTTACCTTTGTTCTTAAGAATGGCAATGACAACCAGATGTTGAAGGCATTATTCGGTGATCAAGCTTAACACCCACTATGTTAATTGTCCCCTGATATTTCGCTGGTAAAGTACTCATTAAACAGTCCCACTTTTTACATCCTCTGTTTTGACACTTTTCAACCAGGTACAGGTTCACTGAGGATACGGTGCTTGTATTTGTATACGTACTAGTAGAAATGTAACAGTAATTAGGTCACTCTGGGTGAGGTTTTGTGATGATTTCTCCCCAACAAGCATACAAATGTGTCCTCCTGGAGCAGGTAATATTGCAAGCAACATTTCTACATTCCTGTCCAGCAGATGATGCTGATGCCTATATGGAGGGTGAGCCCTGGGTTCATGGATCAGTAAAATAAGTCACTGTTGGCCATGAACATGTGGCCTTGAGAGTCCTTGCCATGCCACTACTACTAGTGGCTACAACAAGCAGCCCCAGCACGTGCAGTTTAGGGGCCGGGCAGGGTGTACATTAACCAAATGCAGGGCCCTACTGGGATCAGCAGTACCTCTGGGCACCCCCAGTATGCTGCTTAGAAAAGCCCCACTGGCCTTACTGCACTGATACAAGCTTTTAGTCAGCAGCTGTATGATAACCAGTCTTTCCTGGACTTTCTCAAAGCTGCATTTGTTGATTCTTCTTACAATAAAAGTGAAGAGAGGGAAAACCAAAAACTTGAGATAGACACACATGCATTTGCTCTGAGTGGTGAGCAGATCTCACTGTTACCTCCTCCCTTTCCTCTGCTTATTTGCCTGTCCATGGTTCATTATAGCCTTATTCTTGGTGTAGAAAGCATTCATGCTCTGCTTGACATTCAGTCTTCCTTCTGGCTAACCATGAAATAATAAAATGCAGAATTTCTTTAACCAAACACCAACACCGTTCATTCAAGCATAGCTGCCTTCTCTGTTCCATCTCATTTAACTACATCTGACATCGTCTCTACCTGTGTCCCCTCTGAGCAGCTGGTGGCAGCTGTTGGAGCTAAGACTAGTCCTGCTGTTCTTTGCTTCTGTTTAGGTTGGGCTAAATATAGCCTGCTGTTTGATTACGAGGGAAGGAATTCCAGGATTCAAGATTTATGTGTGCAGCACAGATTTTTCTCTAAGCCTGCGCCTAGCCACCCCCTGCAGCTCTTGCCTTGTTAAGGTAGCAGCCTTGCCCACTTCTTTCTCCTGTAGTCATTGCAAAAGTCAACTGAAAAGTTTCCTAATAGAGTCCCAGGAATCCTTCACCAGCTTACCGTGAAGCCTGGCAGTGTTTTGGTCAGTTGGCTGTTCCCCAGCAGCTCACTGAATGCACTGGTACCTCCCAGGCTGCTGACCCTAATGGGTCCTTCTAGAAATGCTAAGATTTTTATTCTTCCACAGACATGTGCTTTACCTCCCTGGTATCTGGAGTCCCAGCCTACTCTTTGCCTTGCATATATTTTTTGCTTTGTTTCATCTCAGCTGTCACCTTCCCTTTCCCCTTGTCAGTTTAGTATATGTTCCCTAAAGTCTATGTATGGTGGAATCGCTTCTGCATTGTACTTTACATGAAAACTTTGTAGTTAACAGTTGCCTTCTCAGCCTTTTCACTTAGTGCTTCCTCCCGTCTCTGTTTCTCATCTCCAGCTCCTTCGTTACTCTTTGCCTACACTGTCAGTGCATTGTTAAAGGCTCAGTGCATGAGATCCAGATGAGCTGACCTGGCATCAATGATAAGACGTGGCAAAGAACAGCCACTGTGAAGTGATTCTCACTGTCCTGGAAACCCCTGGGTTGGGCTTTGAGGATGCTCTATGCTTTGACTGCTCCAGATAGTCACACAGTTTAAAAACAGAAGCAGTGTATATCTTTACATACTAGAGCTGGTCACAGAAATGAGTAAATTCAACTATTTTTGCTTTGTAGCAGAGAAGGAGAAACAAGTTATATCTGTATTTCCCAAGCAAACTTTTTCATTTTTCTATGTGCCATCCTTATGCCTTTTACATTTACAGCACCCAAAAATAAATACATAAGCATATGAAAAACGAACACTGCCTTAAAGTAGGAGGATCAATAAGATGTTTTAAGCGTCAGCTGAGCTGTGGTTATAGGGCTGTCATTAGCTGCTATTGACTGAAGGTGTTTGTACCCTCTCACTGCATGCCTGGCAGACACTCCCAACACTGTGGTGAGCAGGAGAGCGAAAGGATTGCTTTAAAGGTAGCAGTGGGCAAGGAAACAATGGCATCTGCATCCGTTTGCTGCTTTTCTAAGTCTGTGTTTGCTGGGCATTACATTCTTTTATTATACCTGCTGCTGCAGAGGCAGAGGCTTTGGGAGAAGGCACCCCTCAGCTTTCCTTCTCATTCCATGTGCAGTTTGTGGGGTGGTGCTGTGAGTGTTCCCCATTGCCACTCTACTTGTTATGGAACTCCCACCACACCAGCTCTCAACCGTGGCTGCTGTCTGAACTAGCATTTCTTTCTGTTCACCTTAGATTAAGCCAGCTCCACCAATTTCATTAACTCCTATCTTTTCCCAGAGTAAAAAAAAAACCAAACAAAACAAAACTGAGAAGGGAGGTACATCTGTTTCTACCAGCTTTTTATAATTTCTGAATGGAAAAAATACTTATGATGATTGTTTCCCTAGCAGGTAGAGCATTCACGCTGCTGGAGTTAGTCTGCAGCTGTTACAGTTCTAATGGATTTGCCATGTAGGTATTGGGAAACGCCATATATTATGGTAGTGACACTATAGATAACTCATATTCTGTGCATACAGTATGAAAAGATGGATGGCAAGAGAAGCATGAAGCCCTGGGGAAGGAAGCAGTAGATACCTTAAACATATGTGCAGCTTTAAAATGCCATTGGCTGGAGTCTCCAGTTGCCTTTCCAGAAATGTTAGACAGTAGTTTGTGCACAAGAAAATGAGAGAATATGTTGAAAACATCAAGCCTGGTTTTGAAAGCACATGAAGCGCCTGACATTCACAGGTTCTTTTGCTGCTGCCGCTCGGAGGTCAGCGGAAAGGAAGCTGCAGAAAAGCAAGAGCAGAGGCCTGGGGCAGCAATGCATCACCGTGTGGGAACTGTTTAGATAAGTGGCTTGAAAAATTTTTTAAGCTGGAAGCATACAACTGGAGAGTGCACAGGATATACTCTCCCAGGGAGATAATTTCTTTAGCACTTGAACAGCACTCTAGCTTTCCAAAGGGCTGTGGGAAAACGGGCCACCACTGTGACCCTCCTGCAAAGCATGCCACTATGACTATGCTCAAGTGGCCAGTGTGGAAACTGAGGCGAAGAAAGGAGGAGCCTGATAGTCCCAAGTCACCAAGGGAATTGTGACTCAGGCATTGCCAAAGCTTCTTTCCATGTTTTCTCCTCAGGGCCAGGGCTGCTGACATCCAGTCTGCAAATGACAGCCAGCAGGCAGTAGTTACCCAGCATCTGAGCCCCAACCCCTGTAGGCTCTGCAGGTTCCTTATGACCCTTTATGGCTCATCCACTACTATTAATTCTTGACAGCAAAGGAAAACATAAAAAAACATTTATTTTCATTAAAAATATATTTGGCAATCCTATCTTTCACTACTTACTCAGTAGGGCTTAATTTCCTTTTGATCCCCAGGACCACAAGCATAAAAGAAATTTGTCTTTACCTTCTTTTTCCCCTTCCTGCAGCTATATTTACCATCCAACTCTCGGTATAACTAGAATATAATCTGTCATAGATTTGTACAACCCTATGCTTGAGGGCTGCTTTTGTCAGTGGCTTATCTCTGTGCCTGCCAGGGGAAATAAAAATCCCACTCCCAATAATGGCAGAAGCCAGTTACACAGAGCTGTCAACCATGATCTTTTCCTGACCTACCCAGCAATTGACCTGTGCCCTTGAGGAGCTTTCTAAGTGAGAACTTTAAGTCTGACATTTGGAGCAAGAAAGTGCAAGAAAGCATATAGAAGCCAAAAAACCAGAGTGGACTATTTATTTCTTCACTGAAATAGGGCTGCAGAGTAAATAGAAATATATTGGAGAGTCACCACAGAAGAATGCAGTATTAGACCCATGGGAAGCATTAAAAAAAACCAAAACACAAACAACCCCCCAAACCCCACACTCTGCAAAATGTGGGGCACGGGAGTATGAGTGCCAAAACAAACGCCCTGTGTTAACCAACCTCAGTGGCAGAATCTGTGACGCCAAGCACTACTGCTTAACCCATCTGGATGCTTGTGGTTACATACACTGTAGCTGGTTCTGCTCCAGGCTGAATTCCAACATGAAATAATTTAATAGCGATCCACAGCATGATTTTGTCCCACAAGTCCATGTCTCTTAGATCTATTGCCAGGCAAAGTTTTAGGAAATCTATCTCCAGTTAAGAAAACTTGACCTTTATCAACAGGCAGCACAGTAGGTCACAAGATTATCTAAGGGGAGCAGAGAGGAATATCACTGTCCTTATTTACATATTTATTTAGAAAAGTGTCCTTCAGTGATGTGTGGTCTTGTACCCACTTTGGCAGTGGGTGGAGGATCTGGTCAAACAAGCTTCTTTACAAAGCTGGGAGTGTGAAGTAAGCTGCCCACCTCCCAGTGCTGTGCCCACACGATTACCTTCCCTCTTGCTTGCAAGGGGGAATGGAGAAATTTACCTTGTTTCCTGAGAAGCTGACACAGTCAACAAATTCCCTAAAGCAGGAGAATTGAGAGCTCTTGTAATTCATATCCTAGCAAGTGCAACTGCAGATGTGGACCTTATATCCACTCCTTCTGTTTGTGTTTACCTTGCTCATCAAATGAAGAGAACAGGAAGCAAAGCAATTTTTCCTTAAAGTTGCACAACCATGAAATAACAACAGCAGCATCTGAAAAGCTGCAGGCAGAAAGGTTGAAGCGTACAAGAGACAACCTTATGCAGGAAAAAGCTTACTGTATTTTAATTATCAAATATTCATATACTGTAGCCTATTAATGACTTTGTGACTAAAGAAATAGGTTTTGGCATAGGGCTGTGAATAATCCAGCTAGAAGCTAGTGAACACAGATTAGCCATAGACGGAAAACAATCCAAACTGAGCAGAAAACCTCATGCTTTTGAGATTTGATAACTGAAAAATTTAAATCAGAATTCTCCCCATTAAGTGTCAATGGAGGAAGGATTCATTAATGAGCTGTACTGGTAAGACATGAAATGTGAATGATGCAAAAGTAAATAACACAAGAAACAATCCAGGCTCATTTTTGGCTTGAAAGGAAGTGACTAACCAGACAGAATGGTTCAGACCCATGCGGAAGTAGAGATGGGCCTATCCTGGAAGCACCATCTGACTACCCTTTCTCTTATAACTAATACTGTCTCACTGAAATTAAAAGTATGCACTGGCTGAGCCAAGAAGTCAAGATCTTGCCTTTGATTAACCTTCAGTGCCTCATGGTAATCTCAAATAAGCACATCTCATGCAAGAATAGTCTTTTTTCTAGTGTTCAGTGTAACTAAACCAGACTATTTCTCACTGCTCCCCGCCATGCATCCTCAATATCACTTTGGTAATTTCTTGAGGATTTTTGTTTGCAGTTTCTGACTTGACATCTGAAGCAACCAAGCCTCTTTCATGAAAACAAACTACCTCTGTTTTAAACGTACTCAATATGACTGCTTTCTTCATTAATTTTCTATTTAGGATCTAGCATGAAAGAGGCACCTGAGCTTTGGCTCAGCACCATTGTGGTGGTAACTGGTAGAAATTCACATGGCGTATTTTGGGAGCCTATGTTGTAAGAAATACTTGTATAATTTGCACCGGTCTTATGTATAGCTCTAGGACTTGTAGGGCTTCAAGAAAAAGATGATTAACTATTTCTACTTCTTCCTGCTTGAAAAGACAGACACATTGGATTCTGAGACAAGAAAGGAGCTTTGTTCCATTTTCCTAGTCCCCCTCTACAGAATAAACCAGCAAATTATGTAGGAATTTCATTCTCCTATTTTCATGCTGAAACCTCAGGAAAGTTGCCTATTTCTTAAGCGGTTATAGCACCTATGATGTATATTGATCTGTAGAATCATGAGCAGTTACTGATCTGCATGGTACAATAAACATCAGCTCTGGAGCAGACTAGCTTGGCATCCCTTTGAAGGTGAGGCAAGGAACAGACCATGGAAAATGCAGAATAAGCCTAGACCAATTTCTTAAGTTTTAGCACCTTATATGAAAAGTATCATAATTTGACTGCAGAAGGTTTCTAGATCCATCTGAACAAGCTTCAGTATCATTAGGACTGATTTCATGTTCAGTATCATGTATCTCACCTCGCATTAGGTCTGTATCTAAAAGATTTTTTAATCACCTAAAATAATTTTGCCTGTCTCATTTTATAGCATTTCTTCACTTGACAGATATTTATTGAATAATACTTTCTAGTAAACGGAAAATTTTAATACCATTAGGTTTAAAGAACTTTGTGGCACATCAGGGTGCTGCAAGTGTAACTTTTTGTTCACAGTGCTGTTGCATGGATAGGGACTGGCTGCAAAGAGAAGCAAGGGACTCAACAGAAAAGAATGCTCTTCACAGCCAAGTTAAAACAGTACATGGCCACCTTAGATCCTACCTCTAGTTTCTGCACAGGTAGCTGACATTCACATTTTTTAAAAATGCAGGGAAGATATCATGACCAACAGCAGGAGTTGGAACAGGGCTTAGGGAAATATGTTAGTGATTAAAACACCTTGGAGTATGATTGTGCATTGTTGTTTTTTGTTTATGCCCATTAGTACCATTGCTCTTGGAGAAGGTTAAAATGCTTTTGCGTTTTGTGGATGACAAGACATAGTGGATGGAAAAAGTTTCCATCCCATCTTTAGTTTCAAGTGTGGGCAGACTGACATCATGTGTTAAAAGTACTAAATCATTGTGCAATTCCAGGATTTCTCTGTTTTAATAGGTGACTCTTAAGAAGTCAAGGCTCTACATTCCTGTGACATTCTAAAGGTGTATTTCATGTGACATTTCAGAACACTTTGGACCTGCTGATTGGAGAAATGCTCTCAGATGCCAAACTGTTCTGCTCGGAAAAGGAGTTTCCGGGGCAGTCACAAGCATGGGATGTTCAGTGTGCTTCCCAGAGTACTAAACCAGTGAGAGAAGTTGTGGACATGGGTCTCTTTCATAAGGTTTAATCCAATTCCGCCTCTACAGTACAGACTCTGAAGAGTCTTAGAGATGGTCTTAATGAAGTTGCTCTTATATTTGGAGAATAAAATGCATGTCTTTTTCTTTTTTTTAAAGTCTGAATATTGACCTCTAGAAAAACTTACCTGCCTGCAGCTAGAGCACAGAGTGACATTCTCTAGTTCCCTGTTGGTCATTGAGGAGCAAGGCCAGTGTCCCAGTAAAAGTGGTGGTACATGACCCAAGAGATCCAATTTTGATTTGTGTAAGTAAAGTGCCTGGGCTGCTGGCTTTCAACTATTAAAAAAAAAACCCAAAACAAAAAAACAACCAACCAAAAAAAAAACCAACCCAAAACCAAACTATAAACCAAAACAAAGCCTAAACCCTGTCCCCCACAAAAAAAAAAACAAATCATGAAAACAAGCTAGAAAACTGCATAAACACATGGAGCCACTAGGTCACTATGGAAATAAGGACTATCTCTTGTATAATGTCTAATGACCGTTCTGCCTTCAGTTGATCCCTGTACCCCTCACATGAGGGATAGCCAGTATGGAAAAAGTCGTATGGGTTGGGACACCTTTTAGCATAGGACAGGAGTGTGCAGTCAAGGCAATGATACTAATGTGTGAACTCCTCATATCACACAGGATTGCTCTAGAAGTACTGGGATGCGATCAAGGAATTTTGTTACCTTGGCGCAACACTATAACCACTAAAAAAAAAACCAAACCATCGTACCATCTGGTGCACAGATGAAGTCAAACAAGTGTTATTTACCACCTTACTGTAGGAGGACTTTTGCCATTTTTATCTCCAGAAGCCAAGTCACAGCAGCTCTCTCAGCCCATGTGTTTGAAAGAACATTGTTGCCTAAATATCATCACACAGGTAGCACACCTGCTACCATGCTTCACCTTTAAATGATCGTGGAGTAACTGAATGGCAGTAACACGAGCTATGTATCTAGACTACCTCTACTCCTAGACAGGCATTGCAGGGTTTTCTAGCGGTAGTCTCAGCAGCGCAGAACTTGTCCAATTTTACATAACTCATGAACCCTCTAGGATTTAACTTCTCAGTAAATAACTTCCCCAGTGACCAGCATTTTATACCCTTCATTAAAAGAGGGTCAGAGTAGATGACTGCAGTGACCCTTCCTGACTTGAATAATATGATTTTATTGACCATGAGTATATTAAATTAAGAATTCTTCCCTGGTGCACAGTTGCCTTTTTTCCCCATCTCCCTTGAGCTACATTGCTTCTATAGTCATGGTCCTCTCCTCTAGGCCACTTGAACTTTCATTTTTCTTAGTAAAGTTTGCATTCTGTATATCTGATTATTCCTACACCCTAACCACATGGAGCCCCATCTTCACTTTTAAAATAAATTATTTTCATAATACAGTTATGAAATCTCTTTATAGTATTTAAGAGAAAAATTAATTTATATGACTTTCAGCTGAATGGAACAAATACAAATAACTTTATAGCTTTAAGTTGAAAGCATTAGCTGAGTCAATGTGTAGACTGTGCTGCAGGAGTGTTAATGAGAACTTGCGAATTTTATACATTTGAACTCATTAAAATGAATAGCACAATTTGTGCAGCAGTGGCTTATTTGCAAGAATAGGGATAAACAGGAGCATGTGGAATAGAATACAGATGCAATTTCTTCTGTAAATCCACATGAAGATCAGAACAAAAATAGCGAGCCTCCTTCTGACTGTGGCTAACATGAATATTTTTACCTCTGAGCAGAGTGTAAGATTTGAAAACACACTGGCAAAGAAACGAGGAGCTTGCACAGGATCCTGCATATATATTGGGGAGAAATGTAGAAGCAGACAGTTTTAGAAAGAAAATCTAAGGTAACACTCATGGAAGATGAGAAAGCAAAGCCACAGAAAGGTCAGCTTTAGTCACAACTCTTGAAAACTAGATGGAAATGTCACTGAATTATTTGCAAAGATGAAGAACATTAGTTATGGGAAATTAAAGATTATTAAATTAATTCAAGGCTTCACAAAATGCTAGACTAAATAACCTTGCACAGTTCCCTGAACAAATGCTGTGGCCCTCACAGATGGAATGAGGTTAATACACAGGTAATAATTGATTTCAAACAATCTCAATTGCAGGTTGTTTGTGCCACTACTTCTGCACTGTTTTCTTGTCCTTAAAGGTGATAATCTGCTAGGGAAGTCCCAATTTAAAAGAGGTTCTCCTTATTCAGAGACAGCTCTTTGAAAAGCAGAGGTTTCAAAACTCTCACTGTGGGAGGGGTGAGTGATTTACAGAGGGACTTTTCATCCCCCCCACTCCAGGAAAATACTAGTTTGGGTCTCTTCTGAATTGTCACCATAACCTAGTTTCCATAGCCATATTTCCACAATTAAGAAGTGTTGACAGACATCTGGACATCAATCCAAAGTCCATGGAAAACAATGGAAAAGCATGTGTTTATTTCTGTGAGCTTTGGAGCAGGCCCATGAAGAGCAGGGTCAGTTCTGTGACAGACCATGTCCACTGTCCATCCATGTCACTTCCCAGGGAGAAAAGCAGGAGTCTAGGGTGTCCCCACACTCAGTGCTAGTAGACTTTCAGAATGTAGTATAATCATAGAATCATAGAATGTGTTGGGTTGGAAGGGACCTCTAAAGGCCATGTAGTCCAACCCTCCTACAATAAGCAGGGACATCTCTAATTAGGTCAGGTTGCTCAGAGGCCCATCGAGCCTGACCTTGAATGACTCCAGGGATAGGGCCTCCACCACCTCTCTGGGCAACCTGTTCCAGTGCTCAACCACCCTCATA
>JAVSBS010003001.1:16742-56628 GCA_033124195.1 Coracias cyanogaster
CTTGTCCTGTTGCTACAGACCCTTGACAACAGATCTCCCCCTGCCTTCTTATAGGCCCCTTTCAGGTATTGGAAGGTCGCTATAAGGTCTCCCTGGAGCTTTCTCTTCTTCAGGCTGAACAGCCCCAACACTCTCAGCCTGTCTTCATAGGAGAGGTGCTGCAGCCTTCTAATCATTTTCGTGGCTCTCCTCTGGACACACTCTGACACGTTCACGTCCTTCTTGTGCTGCGGGTTCCAGAGCTGGATGCAGTACTCCAGGTGAGGTCTCACCAGGGCAGAGTAGAGGGACAAAATTTCCTCTCTCGATCTGCTGGCCATGCTTCTTTTGATGCAGCCCAGGATGTGATTGGCCTTCTGGGCTGCCATTACGTGTTGGTGGCTCATATAATCTACTAGTACCCCCACGTCTTTTTCCACAGGGCTGCTCTCTAGCATGTCCTCTCTCAGCCTATATTGCTAACGCTGGTTGCCCCGGCTCAGGTGCAGAACCCTGCACTTGGCCTTGTTGAACCTTCTGAGCTTCACCTGGGATCACCTTTCCAGTGAATTGAAAGGCAAAATACCATTTAAAAGCAATGATTGTAAGGGCAAAAGCACAGACCCCAAGAGAAGCGTGGTGTGCTGTTTCCTCAGTCATAGGTGATGCATGTTTTGTGTTCAGAATTTGGGCACTTCCTATGAATTCTCTAAAAGCTCATCATCTGAGAAAGTTATAGTTCAGATTTCTTTTCTGCTCCCTCCTTGCAACAGCAATAGACTGCAAATAGTGTAGCACTAACATATCCTTGCAGTAGCACATATTTCACGTATTGCGGACAGGCACTGGGCAAAGATATGAAGTAACTGATCCTAAGGTGGTTGCTGTACCAGGAGTACAACTTAGACCTCTCCAGGTCAATCTAGACCCTGACTTCTTAGAACAAGGATACTTTTCCTGGTGTTTGCATGGTTTAAACTGCCACTATCAGCATTTTAGATTTTTCAGTCACACAAATACAGAGTTAGCACAACCTACTGGCTTCACTTAGAAACAAGCACCTGGAAGAGTGCTTCTTATCACAGAACAGCAAGGACATGTCCACAGTTGCTGTGTTTTTGTGTTCAACAGCGATGTGATACTTCTAGATGAACCTGGCTCATGCTGCTCCGAGCAGTCAAAAAAAAGAGGTGATTTGTTGAGAGCTTTGGCAATTACAATAATGAGGAGACAATGATAGTTACTAGTGCACAAAGCATCAGGGTCACAGGTTCACTAAGAGGAACTATTAGGCTGTGCTGCCTCAAAGTGCTGAGCTGTGTAAGTGGAGTCAGTGCAGCTCCTGAATTTCTTTCTCTGACAAGGATGAGTGTCATCTGTCAGGCGAAGCCTAAGTTTTCAGTCTGACAGGTGGAGCTGGAAGCCATGCTATTTACCATAACCTTAAATAGTAGGAGGGTAGTACCAGGGCCCCTCTAAGTTTGTTAGAACATTGCTTAAACTATTTAGGCTGAATATTTCAATGCTAGGTGTTTGCTTTGAGCAGCTCCCCCCCCCCCACCCCCCGCCCCCGAAGGTATCTACAGGAGTAATACAATCATTCCTAAGAATAAGTTTAGAAAAAAAGAATAGATCTGTGTCAAAAAATATTCTTGCAGCCACTTTACATAGGTATTCTAGTATCATAATTCCCTAAAGCAGGAACTAAAAATATGACAGAGGGGGGTTTAGCATGTCAAGCAGGGGTATGCTTTTGCCATGCTTGTGAAAGTATACTTATGTTCGGTAGCAAGCCAATGCCCCTGAAAGTCCTGAGTTGCGTTTCATGTGTTGGAGCTGGGAGTTAAATTTTCCTCACGATTTTATCCTTATGGAAAATATTCCATCTCTGGATACAGGACTGTCTTTCTTTCAAAGAGCCGTGTAAGGATAAAAAGTGGGCACACTGGCATTGTTCTATTTTCCTTTTTGCTGGCTCAGAGACACTCTGAAGAAGTAGTGAAGTGCATGGGAGACAAAAATCCAAAGAAACCCAAACAGCAATTTAGGATTAAGATTGCCTTTCCATTACTTTATCTGAAGCAGATTTGTCTCAGGAAGCAGTTCTGGAAGCTAAAATTGTTGCTCCCAGCCTCAGACACCAGTGGCAAAATTGCAGTTGCTTTACCTAACCTAGCATCCAAGTCTCTGCACTTCAGTGCGAGCCTTTCTGTCTTCTATGTTTGGACTTTGATGAAGCATTTTGTACTCTATCTTTTTTACATCCAGTGCCACTAGAAATAATTAATTTATCAGCCCTACCCACTTAAAGATGCTTCCCTACTGGGCAGGGTTACAAGATTATCAGCAAAGGGAGATCTCCCTCCTGCTACTGCCTGTGTGATAGTTACACTATGGGTGAGTGCAGGTTTCCTGTCATAAGACTTATTCTCAAACATAGGCCACTGAGGGGACATCATGGTTATTATTCAGTTTTCTATTTTGTTCTAATGTCCTGGATAGAAGCCACTCCCGAACAGTTATTTTTTCATCCTGTTCAGTTGAGAGACCAGTTCCTTATGGCCTCCAACTGATACATATATATTTTTTTTCTTTTCTTTTCAAAAAAGGCTTCTTAGCGCAGGACTGGAATGCAGTGTTCAAGTGAGGCTAGCGAGCAGCTTGGGAGGCAGTTTTAATACCCTGAGTACAAACCATGCAGCAGTGAGCCCAGACAGCATTGTTGGTACATTAAATTAATTCTAGGTGTTCATCTCCCTGTTAGGCATTTGTCTTAGCTAAATACCCATAAGACTTTAAAAAATGACAGTAATCTAAAAGTCTTCCCCAAGATTTAGCACTTGCACAGCAGCGAGGAAGCTTTTGTTTAGCCTGAGATTCCAGTTTGAGCTGCCTCAAGTGATAAGTGCAGGGCACTTCATCCATTGGCATTTACATCAGCTCAGCAGAACACTGTTGTTTAGCTTAGGTGGAATTTTATAGCCTGCTTTACTGCAGCAAGAGTAGCAATGTGATGAATCTTTTAAATAAATCTCATCTGATGGATTTTCTGGTGCCTCATTTAGACTAGGGGTGAAAAGTGTCCCATCCTCAAAGCTCAACACATTTACCACCAACATAGGCACAATTTAACACCATTAGTGCAGTTTTGATTAGGAAATGTATATTAAAAAAATACATGTACTGTGTGGGGACACACCACAGATGAGCATTAAGTGCATGCAGTGAACATCTCAACACTGAAACAAGCTTATATTCAGTATTAACTAATAGCTTAAGTCAGAGCCTTACAACACAACTTGGTAGGTCATCTCTTCTACTGTGTGTTTTCACCCAAATGTAACAAGTGAATTAAATGAGCATTCTGGGGTTCATCTGCTGCTGAAGTAAGTTTTGGGGAGAAGAATTCATTTAAGGGCAACTTCAGTGTTCATGTTCACTCAGAATGTGAGTTTAAACCAATTTCTTTTTAAAGCAACTTTCTTTCTGCTTCTCCCAGTTTCCTCCACTTTCTGCGTCCAGCTTCAGTGCTGTGGTATTAAAAGGAAGCTGTTTGAATGGTATTTTATTCACCTTGCCTGAAATTGCCATGAGAAAAATATGTTGTCCCAGTGAGAATAAGGCCAATTCACAGAATCTTGAAAGTCAAATAATTTTTGGACAAAATCCTAAAATTCTGGAAATCTATCCAGATTTGGACTTTTGTTTGTGCATTACTCAGGGAAAACCAGAAAAAAGGCATGGGTGGGTATGTAGTTCTTATTCCCATAAGCTGTGATATCTTAATTAAACTCTATCATTGTATGCTTAAGCCCTTAAGTACGTGGAACTAAAAACTTAGCTAAGATCTATTTTAGAGGGTAGCGTCACTCATCTGTGCAGGTGTTCAGTTAAACATCCTGACTGTTGCCTACTGTATCTACTAGGAAAGGCAAAACGCCAGTACTTGTCCCTGTACATAGGAGTTTAAGGGTCTGAAATTCCCTGTCTCTTGCCTAGGCTTTCTGCACGTTATTAGAAAGGAGGTTCTTGATGGATTTCCACTGCGTCCCCCTGACCACCTCTTTTCTTTCTCTTCCTTCCAAGATATCCCTTCTGAAGGACAGTGGAAAGGGGGTCTTACAGCTCTGCTGCCTTTCTTCGGGACATGTCCTTCCACACTGGATGCCCCTATGTCAGTCTTTTCCAGCTCAAAGCTTTGCTTTGCTCAGAGCTTTCTGAAAGCTTCATCAATTCAGTGTTTCCACTGTGGCTTGCAGAGGCATGAAACCAGTATTTATATTAACCCGAGGCGTATTGATTTTGCATCTATAATGAGCAATAAAAGTCTGATCTTTAGCAAAGATACAGGAGCTGTCTGCAGATCCAGAATGTCATATTATTTCTCTATTTCTTTATGGAATTTTTCCCTCAACATATGTTCTGTATTTTTGTGTAGGAAAAGAAACAGGCAATTTTGAGGAGAACATGAACCTGATTGAGCAGTGGGCTTAAAATGTATTTAGAAAGGAAAAAAGTTAATTGCTTCACTAGCTTCATACAGCGTATTTAGTAATTTTCTTCCTGTCATTCTTCCTTCCTTCCCAAGGAGAGCATCTCCTTGCCTTTTTGCAGCTCCCAGAGAATCATCTAGACTTGCAGTGTCATTCATACAAGTTCACATGAATGTTCAACAGTACTTTCAGTGAATTTTAACTGCTAAAGATCACAGTTTTAATATGAATACAAATACAAGGATCATGTTTACGTGCACATAGCAAATGAATGACAGTTCTGAAGTCCAAGTGTGTCTACACCAATAGTTAATGATGAGCCAGAAAAAACCCATACTTTTCAATATTTAACCTTGAAGTCAGTTTGGTGTAAAGCTCTGAAGTAGCATCACATTAAAAAGTTATCCAGAAAATGTGTCTTGAAATGAACCACAGTGAGCTGTGGTTGACAGCAAGAGACTTTGGTCCTGATTTTCTAGCATCTGTTCTTAATTCTGCTGCTATTCATTATATAACCTGGAGAAAACTTCCATCATTTTGGGGTTCTGTGCTCACCATGCTATGTGGAGATGCAAGAAGAAGGCTTTATTAATCTTAGAGAAATGCTTGAAGTACTTGAATGGAAGCTGTACAAGTGCAAAGTGTGTACAATAAAGAGAAAATTCTCTGGGGACAGAGTAAGAGAAGGAGAAGGTGGAGAGGAGTTCCTGCACTCCTGTGATGCATAGTTCTGCAAGTGTGTCTGCAGGGTAGGTAGCTGTCAGAAGTCTGGCTAAGATAAGCTGTCAAAGATATGCTCATTTGGGACTGAATTTGCTTTGCAGTCAAAGTGGTTAGGAGAGTGAGCAGCTTTACAATAAGACACTGGAAAAAAATAGGACTCTTCAATTAGAAAGAAAAAGGTAGAGGGAAGATAGAATGAAGGTTTACACATCATTAAAATGGTGGGCAAAATGAACACAGAGTTCATTATTACAGTATGAGGCTGCTTGATGAAACTACTATAAGACTGGCTTAAAACAGATGCAATATATCTTTACATAGTGGGTAGCAAAATCCTGAAACTATGTGCTAATGTTTTAAATCACAGACACCACCAGCAGGTTCAAGAAGGATTTACACAAGTTCATGGATACCAGGTCTACAAATGGATTTTGAAAGTAGAGTGCATGAATGTGTCCCGTAACATCCTTAATACAACAGTTCTCAAGGAGGAGAGTGGACCACAGAAAGCAGGCAGACTTGCACGCTTTCCTGAAACAGTATCTCCTACGGCTACTGTCAGATACTAAGCATTTGGCTAAGATGGACTGCTGGTCTGACCTGGGAAGGCATTTTGTATGCTCCTGTGCTACAGGGAGCAAATCACATAGACAGTGCAGTAATTTTATATGTTGATGTTTTTCCTTTAAGAAACTCGTTCCTTATTAGCTCCAGATTTCTAAGTATCATTAGATCAGGACTAACCAATTCCCTGAACATATGCTATTACTGCCCACCCCCAAAAAAGGAGGTTTCATTTTTTAAAATTCACATTTTCAGCTAGCTGCTGTTAATATTCTTTTTATTTACTTTCTGGTGTGAGGTTTCAGAACACACTTTTCTGTGTAATCCAGGTGGCTGAACACACAGGCTTTCAAACAAAGCTGAGATTCTCAGAGTGTCTGCTGCCATCAGTCAGGGCTGCAGTAAAGGTAGCAAATGTCAAAAGAAGTGTGGTAAAGTCATGAGAGATAGCAATATTTTTGTGACTAAACAAGACTGCAGCTGGCTGCCAGCCATATAGATGGTTTTATATGCACTCGGCTTGCACAAATCAAAAAGACTTCTGGAATTAATCTATTTCAAAGATTTGCATCAAAGAAAAACAACCATTCCAAGTGGCACTTGAAGTCCCAGCACAAGTATTAAAAAAAATGAATAATGGCACCAAAAGTCTGTTTTCCTGGCAGAGGATGCCTTTCACTACAGTCAGAGCAGTATGGGGTGGTTTTTCAAGAGGCTGAACAGATGCATTGTGTCTTAAAGTCTGTCATCAAGAAACTTCTGCAACAGAGGTGACCACACAAACTGTCAGTGAAAGAGAGCAAAATCTGGCCAGTTGTGTTTCAGTTTCATGTGATTCTTAAGTTGTTGGCTTATGTTTTATTCTGCTTCTGCCTGGCTCCTTTCTTTTGCAAGAGCACTTCATCTGGAAGGCACAGTTGGGTGCTTGCTGGGCCATGAGGTAGTAAGCTATCCATAGGGTGTTCTTTTCACTTGGCAACCTTGGAAGCAGGGGTAGACAGCCCTTGCAAGAGAGATGATGACAAACACACGCTTATTTGGAAGTCTAACAAAATTTCAAGCCAGAGCTATTTGAAGTGTTGGAGATTTTTTTGGTTCATTGGTTTGGTTTTTTTTTGGGGGGGAGAAGTGTTGATGTTTCTTGTTTTTTTTTTTTAGTGGTCATCCAGATTCCTAGGAGTCATTTCTATGTAAAAAAAACTAATCTGACTGTAGGAAAGCAGAGGAAAAGTTAGACCTGTCTCACTGTAAACAAATGCTGCAGCTATACCACTGCACTTGAAAACATCCTTAACAAAACCCCTGTAAGGACCAGAGCATTCTTCAGAAAAGCTCTAGCAACCTGAACACAAAGCCTTGGTATCACAAGTCCCTCAGTTAAGAGGGCTATATATTGAGTCACTAGAGCAAGGTAGTGTGCAGCCTACTTGTGCCCAAGCACAAGCTAGCTTATTTTGAGAAATTGAGCTGTGAGGCAGGTTCTTTGCCTATGTCCCTGAGTGCCATAAGGAACACAGGTAGCCAGAAGGTTATCTGAACATCCAGTGGGTGCATTGGTTTCCAAGTTTTATGATACTTTATGTAAGGCAATCCTAGTTTTAATGTGAGAAGTCCTGTATCTACATTTAGAGCTGCAGACTAGGAAATAGGACCCTCAGGGTTATCAATAATAGCTCACTCCTTGTGTGATCTTAGCAAGTCACTTAATCATTTGCTACCTCAGCTTCTCCTAGTCCCTGAAGAATATAGTACCTTTTTATTTCCTGCTTCCTCTTTCTCTCTACTGTTTGCTATAAGGCAAACAAAAAAGATGTGCAAAAATCAGCTGATGTTTGTATACTGACGAGCGCCTTGTTTGCATTGCACCATATGGATGCAAAGTTTTCGTCTGGCATATTCCTACAAGCAGATGCCTGAAGGAGCAACTGATCATCTGAAGTTGTTACTAGAGGAACCTCCCATTTCATTTATGCTACAACCTCCTCCTCTTTCTCCTCCTTCTCTAACGTATGGAAATTAAATGTAGTTATGACTCAGGGGAATGTTTGTCCTTAAAATTAAAGAGCTTTCCCTGAATGCACTTTCTGTGAGGAGTTTTCTTTTTGAGCTTTCTTACAAACCATTGTATAATTTGTGTGCTTCTGTAGATTATATTTTATACGCCAGCAGAAAGCCTAATTGTACTAGTGTTATAGGTCACTGATTTTGGAGATAGGTTTGTCATCTCAGTTGGTGTCAAGATCAAATGAATGCTTAGATATTAGGCTAACTGAATGGTTTGGTTCACTTTGCATCTGCAAGAAACTTTGCTTTACAAGTGCAACACAATGCTTGATGGATATTACATGAATAACTAATTGTGGGGAAGGCATTAATTTCACAGTGTAGTTTATTAGCTGCTATGTGGCAGCAGCCATACGCTTGCATGTTCTTACCCCATGGAAGATGCAAGGTAGCTTTAATGGGAGGTGAACCTCCTTCTTTATTTGGGAGAGAATGCGCACAGCAGCTAGTGAAAGGAAAATTGGATGATGTAGTGCCTATTCAAATTTGTCTGGCCCTAATTTGTTTGGGTTCCCCATGTCTTACAATGTGGTTGTCATCAAGGAATAGATGTCTTACTCTGGAAGCTAGGGACTTGAATTCAAGTTCCCATCTGTCGCAGATTTCTTATACAACCTTAGGTCAGTCACTTCAGCATGATTATTAGAGTATACATTTCAACAATGCCTGGGAAGGATAAATGCTTTCAGACCTTTAAGTAGTTGAATATCACAGCAGTGGGAGTCTCCACATGTGAGCATGTCAGCTTAGGTTATAATTGTGTAAAAATGGTTTGGAGGAAATAAAAGATATGCCAACATATGCCATATAGAACAGAGCGTATTTAGGGTTGCTGAGGAAATGCATTTACTGGGAGAAAAAGTATATGAGATTTATTTTACTGGTATCTACTCCTTGGCATCCAGATTAATTTTTCCTCAGTATATTTTAATGTCAAAATAATATTATTGTATTGAAAAAAGGATCTTTCTGCAGCTCTCCCCAAAGAGTTAAGCTTAGCTTTAAATGTCTCCCCACCACCTCATTCTATTTGCCATGCACACAAGGCGCCTCTGTTTTCACTTTAATTTTTATCTGTTTTTATTTTTTGCAAATTGTTTTGTCAACCACTTACAGATATTACACAAACCACCAGCAATTCAGAAACCATAGGCTGAAAAGCAGTGTTCTAGAGCCTACTGAAATATCAGATAAATGTCTGGAGGAAAGAATATGGGAAGAACTCCTGTTTTCCAGAGGAAACAAAGCCAAGAATCAGCATATTTTTAGATAAGGAGTTTGTTTCTTCGCCTATACCTTCCTCATCTTGCCAAACATCTCTGGCAGTGTTCTCAAAGTCAAGTTTCCTGTCCTTTCACTGGGCCCTCAACAGAGCATATTCTCCACAATGAATCTTGAAGTCACAAGGATTCCAGGAGTCTTCAACTCTGAATATTCCTGCTTAGGGTAACCAGAGTCTGCTGCTCAGATGCCTTCACTGTGTCTTACAAAACATACCCCACTGCCCCTGCATTTCCTTCCACTTCACTGTTGAGGCATTTCTGCACTCCCTCCCACCCCAACTCACTAGGCACAGAATCCCATACATGTCTAGGACATGCTGGCCTGAAGTACCTTCACATAGCACATTCAAAGCCATCTAGTTAAACACCACTAGTGCAAACAGGAAAAGAAATAACTGGTGGAAGTCTGCAGTTTAGAGGTTGGGACTTTCATGCTTTCAGAGATAACTGTTTCTAGAAGAGAAAGTTCTATCACTGGAGCCCTGGATGAATAATTCCCACACAGTATTTCTGTAGCCTCAGTTGGATATGCCATATCTGTGCTCCTACTTTCCCCAAGCATGTTTGTGTTAAAGAGCAGATCAGCATCCATGGATCCCTGTGCAAGCAGTCCAGATACTATACAGCCTACTATAGTACAAGTTTTTGTCACTGCAGACGTCAGTGATTTGCACTGGGGTTTAGCCAGACTAAATGCCAGTAATGTCAACTGGTTCTGCCTTGGAGCAGAGGGTTGACACATTTGGTAGCCAACCCAGGAATATGCCAGGAGCCTTTTGAAAGTGTGAAGCATGTTGACTTCTATTCGAAGTAGAAGAACATTCTGCTCTTTATGTGGCAAGAGGCAGGCTCACATACTTGCTTTAAAAAGACTGGAGGTTAGAAAGTGTTTCAGAATGGAATGTAGGAGACTCAGCAAGCTGGTTTAAAGAAAATGTTTTTCCTCTTGGTCCATTTTAAACTCTCTCCCAATGTTTTTCCCATTGGCACTGAAGCACTCATCTGAAATAGCTCTCCCCTGTAGAAGCTTCTGTCCCAGAGAATGATATGGTCAAGCAAACATCTTCATGCAACATCTCAGTGGTACTTATTAGCCCTGAGATGTATATCTTATGCTCTTTTTCTGTGGCAACCAAGTGGGTTGACACATTAAGTCTACCTGTGAGCATCAGAATGCACTTGAGAATGCAATTGAGAATGCCTCTTTTCAAGAACCAAGGTTATAGACAGAAACCTAGTCAGAAATCACTACAAAC
Organism: Coracias cyanogaster; assembly: GCA_033124195.1. Lineage (NCBI taxonomy): Eukaryota > Metazoa > Chordata > Aves > Coraciiformes > Coraciidae > Coracias > Coracias cyanogaster. The sequence continues at coordinate 27,105 of JAVSBS010003001.1, forward strand.
CAATGAGCTAGGCAAAAAACCATCTCTACTTTTACTGTAAGAGTGAAGATTTACTAGTAACGAATACTATATACATACATCCTGCACCACATAGTTATTTAGCCAGGACAGCTTAAGCCAGATGAGATAACTCAATCTGCAGTGCAGGCCAAAGGACCTTCCCCAGTATTACTGCCTGTATACATAGTGGCTTTGCAGCTATAGGCAGGTCAGGGAAGATATGCAGAATTTTTTCACCTGATGGACAAACATGAGCAAGCACAACCTTAGAAGTACATTAAACCTAATTCATCTTCAGCACACTGCAATGACAGGCAACTCTGAGGTGAGCATGTCCTGCAAAGAATAGTGCTGGCATGCCCAGAAGATAAGGAAGTTGCTCTGGAGTAAGAAGGGACAGTATTAACTTGGAACATAAGGACTATGTTAGAGTACTTCTCTGTACAACTGTCCTGATTTTAACCTAGTCTTTATTATTTAGTTGAAAGCCTGTCCAGGTATTTGTCCTTGCTTCAAATACAGCTCCAAGAGCTTGAGCTGTATATCTTCCATTTCCCACATCAGAGATCCAGAAATAAAACACAATCTTATAATATTATAAAACACAAGTCAAAGTGAAATTTTGTATCCTGGTTTATAAGCCACTATGATCATATTCTGGAGATACTTCAGTACCTTACACAATTTTCCCTACAGATTCTGCATCAACATTTGCAGGGGTCGTTCAAGATAATGATTCAAAAAGTTTTCTTTAGCTAGAGCTCAGGACTATGGGATTACACTTCCTTGTTGCTTCAGGTAATGTCACCAAGACTGTCAAGATCAGCACTGAACTATCTACAGGCTGAACTCAGTAAAAAGAGCCAGTACTATATGAGAAGCAAGGAAAGTCACATTCATCTTTCAGACCTTCTGACACTAACTTGGATCTTGTACTATTCTTCAGGTCGTCCTTTCTCTGGCATTTGTCTGATTGAACCTATACCAAATGCCTTTTTGAGACAGGCTTTGTGTGTTTAAGGGATTAAAGTGCTGCTAAACTCAAAAGGTTATCCATATTTTCTAGACAGCACATGGTGTTTATGTGCATGGTTTTTTCGTGGCTGCTAGATCAAAATATAGTAGCAGCAGCTAACAGATAGTTACTAGATCACATAGTAGGATACACTGGCATGCAAGGGAAGTAGGATTATCAGATTCTGAAAAAACTTTCCAATTTGTTGTGTATCCCATGGAAACAGCATAACATTTTTCTTGGAGAAGGGCCACTCACAAATGAGTCAAGCCAAACATCCAGAAAAACAACAAAAAACCCCACTGACTAGTTCGGGCCCAAACACTAAACCTTCAGTACAGAACATTTTCTACCTAGGAAGGTTTCTCAGTGCTTTCCATTGACTGCAGCCAGGCACCACCTCTGTTTTCATGGCATCAGATCATTCACATCCCTTTAAAAAGCAGTTTTTCCCTAGGATCTACATGTTGCTTGGGTCAGACAAGCAAAGAAGGCCAGTCTGTAGTAAGCAAGGGCTACATCTCTTCATGTGGGAATCCCCTTGCATACATTCCTTCACTGTCGTTGCTCTCCTCAGGCTCTTCTTCAGTTCTTTTCCCAGCTCCCCTATTACTGGAGTTACCACTGACACCATAATGAAAGTCACATCAAGCTAGGCACAGGTGATGCAAAGACAGGTAGGACATGACTGTTTACCTACTCTTGCGTATTGCACTTTCTGCTCATCATCTTCTGGTCTCCCTTTTCTCTGCTCTTGTTGGAAACCCTTCTTCTTCAACCCTCACCTCTCATTTTCTAAGGTTTGCTTTGCTCTCTTTGGCACTTCCCTGCTCTGTGTCTAGCACATAGAGAAACACATGGCACAGCCTAGTTAGCCCCAGAGAGGGGGACAGAAAAGCATTGCCTTGATATGTTAGTGCTGCATCTCTGATACCTGGTGAAGTGTAGGCCAAAAACCTAGTTCTTTGCATTGTGGGTCCTAGGATGAAGCTGCTTGTTCAAATGTGTTTTGCCACACCTCTTTGGCTACCTGATGATTTTTGGACAAGTTCTTTCTCAAAGCAAGGAACCCTGTGGGGGATGCACTGTCACAAAACACTTTGAGTCAGCAGCAGATCCATAGCACCTGGAGGTACCCCAAATCTCCAGGCTAAGAAATAAAGTGGACTCAAATAGCCTATTTGCTGTGCTCTGGACATCTCCAGCTTGCACTCAAGAGCAGACTGCCATCTAAACAGCATGAGCAGGCAGCAAGCCCTGTCAATAGTGAAGACACAGCGTGGAATAAAACAGTAGAGCGCCTGAAATCATGGGCAATGATCCTGACTCAAGGGGCAGGAGCTTAGCTAAACTAGTCTTTTCAGGGCTGAGGACTGGATGAAAGTTGTGAGAAGTTTTTCAGACTGGAGTGTTGAGCAAAGAAGTGTGCAAACTTTTCTGCTCAGTATGCAGAAATCAGCTCTTATTTGCATTAATCTAAGTCGTATGGCTGGAGCTGAATACAAGTCATTAAGTTCCATTGCATCAGTTTTCCTAATTGGATTCTTAGCTTGTGCTCCAAAGCATGTGGGAAAGGTACTGGGAAACAACTGATAAAGGAGGATATTTGGAGCCTTGGGTATGGGTAGCACAAGTTAGGAACAAAACGAGATAAATGAGAGAAAAAGTCTGGCTTATATGGTGGGAGGAGCCTTTGAAGCAGGATTGCAAAAAGTCTCTAAAAGTCTGACTCCATGCTGTTCAAACATGCATTGACATCGGGCTTGTCTACCTTAACATAGAAGGATGGCTACTTCCCAACAGGGATCAAAATGGGAGGTTCTGGCTGTCACCTTCAATACATGGTCTCATAGGGCACTTGCACTTCCAAGTTGCTCTTCTTCCATCACCAGACAACAGGCATCTGCTGAGTGTAACCTTTCTGGCCTCAATGTATGTATGGTTTACATATGGGGAAGTGGTCCATGTAGAGCCCTATTACAAAAATGACACTTTCTTTGTAAAATACATTTTTCAAAAGCAGGTTTTCTTTAAATTGAGTAGAAATGGATTTGTTTGCTTCAGTTACACTAGCTTCAGAAGAAAAGATGCTTTCAGCACAGCAGTTGATCAGAGTATCTAAGTTAAAAAAGACCACTTTATTCTCTAGAAGTGTTTCATGTTCACATATATTTAGTTCTCAAGGACAAACTAATATTTTAACATTTATTGCAAAGTTTAACAACCAAAACATTATCCCCTGCAATACCACCCACTCCAGCTCCACACACACAATAAAAGCCCCTCCAAGGAATCAAAATCATTGTATTAAGTAAAACAACAGCAGCTAAAGCACCTTAACTTGCCTATCATGTTCTTGAGCAGAGACCACTAATTAAAAACAAAATGGAAGATATGGTATTTTTGTATCTTATCACATCAGAAGGATAGATACATATAAAACTGTTCACAGAAATGGGCTTGGAGCCTCACTGGCTATGGTTTAGGATTTATTAAAGCCATACTCCTACAGGATAACACAGGATGCAAGTAATTTGGTGTTAGTATTTGAAAGGGGTAGGAGTGAATGAAAGCTTTAGACTAAGCGTATATGTAAATAAATATGTAAAGCGTCTTATCCCAGAGCTTGTGTACCACAGCTTTATGAAAAGCATTAGCCAGAAACTACACTTCCAGGCTTAGAAATACACAAGTGATCCAAATTCCTCTTATAGACCCATCAATAATAGCAGTACCTTGGTGGGCAACCAGTGGGCATTCACAGCCCTGCTCACTCCCATTTGAAACTCCAGCTCCCAGGAAGCAACTCCCTAGCAGAAACCAACAGCAGCAGATTTTGGAGCTCCACAAAAGATCTGTTATTTTCAGCACGCTCTGTTTCCAATTCCACACAATTACAAAAGTTTACTATAAAGTTATTTTCTCATTTAAATAAGTTGTGGTTCATTTTTGCCTCTGTTTAAAATCTTATGCAAGATGAGATGTTAAAACTGACAAGCTGGAAATGTAATATCAGAACATTCCTTGACCTTGTCATCGCCATTTGCTTTCTACTTTTTTGTACCATGAAGTTTTTTTTTTTTTTAAATCAGCGTATTCCCATGAAACTTGTTGATTTCCATGAACTGGCATTTTCCAGGAGAAAAAAAAAAAAGCTGGAAATTTTTCAAGCAGCTCTCTACACAAGAAATGCAAAGCAGAAAAATTGCCTCAGCCAATCCAGTTTGAAATCCCCAAAGGCTTCTCCTTTGCTCCTTTAACTCTGGCCAGAAGATAGACCCTTTCCTGAATTCCCTCCTGCATCATTATATAATGGAAAGTAGTCCTCACAGCTTCTTTGGCTGCTTTACTCTATTGTAATTGTATATATGTATTACATTAATGAAATGGATGTAAATGAGGGGAATACATGAAAATGCTCATTGCATTTTGTGCCCAGGCACAAAATCATTATTTCCTTCAGGAGAAACACTAAAATATTTTTTTTTCTTGCTGCAGCAACTATAGCAAGATTGTATGTACACAGATAAATACGTAAAAGTCATACTAACACTTTTAAAAAGGAAATGACAAATAAATCAGGTGACTACAGCAAGCACAGTATTTAAGAATATGATAGATCAATACCCAGAGAGCAAGGATTTTGTGTTCCCACAAAACATTGTTGTATTTACTAGCCCCATCCTTGTAGTGTAAAAACTCAAAACTCTTGGATTTGTCATTTTTTATAGTCGCACACTCCTACACAGTTACAGATTTCTGTGCAGGGCTCTTACCTTTGTAGCATGACTCCTTCCCAGCTTTCTGCCCCTGCATCCCCATGGTGGTAGTTGCAATGTACATCCATTTCCAGCCAAAGCAGAAGTCCACCTTTTTAAGGGGTGAATCAGACCCTAAACAAGTGCTACAAGGCAGGTCTCTTACCACTTCAGCAGAGCTACCTCAGGAAGGTAGCTGCTTCTGCTTCAGACACACAAACACATGCTTCATTGCTTGTCTTTACAAGCCAAAAGTTTTGCCCTTTGTTGAAGAAGCAAAGTGGTGATGGGATTTAGCTCTCCCAAGAGAGGTTAGAGGAGCAGAAGTGCCAGATGGAGGCCACAGTTCCTCAGCAAACTTGTGGCACTCTGGGTTCTCTCATCAGGCTTCCTACTTCATCTCCAGATATTGAAGTTTCTTCCTAGGACCTGCACCCCAGTAATTACTGAGCAGTTTTTGTACTTACTAAAGAACATACCTTCCAATTTTAGACGAAGCTAAAATTGGAAGGGCTTGAAATGTAAAGGGAGTGCCACAATCAGCTGAACTCCATCACCTGGTCCTCTATTTCCTCTCAGCCACAGACTGTATTTCCCATCAGGGCATTGTCCTGGGCTGGTCCCAGCTATCCCTGGTGGAGAGCATGATGGAGAAACAGCTGCCCTGGGGCTAGCTAGTGCAAGTGACAGTGCAGATACAGTGGCAGAGTTTTCAGTACGGTTACTCTGAGTTTGACAGGTTACCCTGGAGTGAAGCTGATGGAGAGAGAAGACATCATGCTGTAAGCATGCATCACACTGTGATCCAGGCCCATTGAAACACATAGAAAATAAATACCAGAAAAGCTAAATATGGAACAATTCGGGAGAGACTTTTAGCAGGACAGATAGTTTTGATAGGTGCAATGGTGGACTATTCGGTTCCAGCTACTGAAATTGAGAGTAATATACCTGAGTGGTCAGCCAAAGTTCGGAATACATTCCTACATCCTTCGAAAAATAGGATGCCAAATGGTTACTATGGTGCTGACATACAGTTTTAAAGTTAGGATTTAATTTATCACTCTTGATGAAGAAAATTATTTGTCTAAACATGTCTTTTCAAAATAACAAGTGATGATCTATGAGTAAAAGCTGAATTTTGGTAATTTACAGCTACATTTGATATTGGCCTTGCTAATATGTGATGTTTTTGTCTATGTAACCTATGAGTTACCCAGCAAGACCACAATCTTTCAGCTGCCAATAGCTGGAGGAGAGTTTATCAGGCAGAGTTTGTCAAATGGCACTGTTGAACAGAGTGAAGAGGAATCCTTTCTGCTTGTGCAGAAACTTACACAATTATCTCAGGACATGGGCGGTATCAGCCTATTATGCAGTATTTGCAATGGGCTGCAGATTTGAGAAGCAGGTTAAATATTAAAAACTTGCCAGTATTCTGATTCAGTTTTTCATAGATCTTCATGGTTTCATCTGTCCCGTTTTTCAGTTTTGCAGATATATATTATTAGCTTGCAGAGTATAGGCTAGATACTACTGCAGCACACATGAAAGCAGATCTGCTTGAGAGAGTCTATGCAGAGATGTCATGTCGTATGGGCCATGGGATTAAAAAAAAAAGAGAAAGGAAAGAGAAAGAAAAAGAGAAATGGTGGAATATTTCTAAGATGGAAATGAAGTAGTCTTCCAATCACTACTTTGCCTTTGGTTTATTAGAATTGATATTTGGACATACAGCCTTGTGCAAAGGGTCAACAAATGGCATCTGCGATATTTATATCCTATATCATTACACTAGGAATTGTGGTGAACTGAGACCTTAAAATACTCCACTGCATATAAGCAAATTTTACCTTTTGAAATGCCAAGGAAGGAGGTGGCTTATAAACCTCAGAGAAAGACAGTTTCATCAAAACTAAACAAATAAAAGCAAACTGGTTTGTAACTAATTGTATTATAAAACTATTCTCTTGTGTAAGAGATTTTGCTGTTTTAAAAAGTATCTCAAACTGTTTCACATAACTTGGTCAGAAAGGAACACAGAAGATCTATTTCAGTTGTATTTATCAAAAGTTTCAGATCATCTTGGAATACTTTGGAAGTCCTGCAAGAATACACTTTCAAATGAGATCTGTGGGGCTCTTTGCTTCTGCTTAAACTGGAGCATAAGGGGGTAGGGGAGCACATAAAGTTTAAGCAGGGTTTACTGAGCCTGAAATAGGTTTGTCTCATTTGTATTGTCATGTTAATTTACAAGTTTTATGAGCAGCATTTGTCCCTTCTATGTGTCCTTTGCACAGAATACCAGTTAGATGTATCATAAGTACATTTACCTGTGTATTTCGTTACTGTATTTCATTGGACAGTATTTGTAAATGTTAGCACATTTGACTTAGCTTTATATGCTTCCTTTATTACTGAGGAAGAAATAAACAATGTTTAGGAAAGCAGATGGTGCAGTCAGGTATCTATTCCTTTAACAATAAATCACAGTGTATCACAATACATTTCCTGCTGCTGGTATTCAGAAGTGAGCTAGGAAAAGAGCTTAGAAATTTATCATCTTTAGCCACTTAGAATAACTTAGAGGTGATTTTTACATACATGTCATATCTTAGTGTAAAGAGGTCATTGCTTCTCCGCTATCTATTGATTACCTGTTTATACAAACACTGTTACATTTAAAGCTTGTTTCGACAGGGCTGGGGACAGCTTGTAAGTGTAAATCTCTTTTAAAACACTGGAAATGTGAAAGCAAAGTATATTGTGTTTGAGAAGGGTTCAAATCTCTCATGCTAGTTGTCATCTGAAGTTGGAAATTAATGACTGATACTGGTATAGAAGCTTTGATTCATAGAAATCACTGAATATGCAAAACCCATTTCAGCATCTCTAGTTGAGTAAAACTAGCTGTACAGATCCAGCTGAAGCTGCAGGAAGAATAACTAAATTTGATCAGTACAACAAGACTAACATATTTTCTCATGAAAAACAAGTAATATGGGATCTTGTTAAAAGAGATGAGCGGATTCTGGACATTAAAAATTCTAAGTTAAATGAAGGAATGAAGCATCTGTTACATGCTCAGATTCCTTTACTAGCAGCAGGAGAATGTGTTGAAGAATTGTATTTAGAGAATCTGTGGATAGAGTAGTCCTGGGCAAAAAGCATATTCCTGTGGGAACAAAGATACAGTAAAAGTTTCTGATCCTAGCTAACTTACTGCATTTTGCAAGTAGAAAGAGACCAGAAAAATGCATCATTTCATACAGTGACTTGAATTCTGCAGGTTGTTGAACGAATCTTTCCTCAGAAGTGATGCGTTACTACTAGAGATGGTGCTATATGACTGGACTTGGGTGCTTAGAATAGCAATTAATGGATTTGTGTGGGATTTGGAATTGCTCAAAAAAAAAAAGGTGAAAGGATGGTAGACAAAAAATCATAGAAGTTATCTAGCAGAACATAGTGCACAAAATTTTTTCTGGATCTGCAAGGGCATTGAAATATAATGATTACTATTGAGAGAGTATCTTAAAAGTGATTTTTGTTTATTCCTCTAATCTCAAATTAATTTAGTGTACTCCATTATTTTATATACTGTAATTCCATCGCTAAGAATTTGGAAAGTGTGACTTTAATAGCATAAGAAACATAATTCTGAGTGGTATGGGAAAAGCAATAAGGGGAGGTACTTCTGGAAAAGTGTGAACTGCCAGAAGAAAACATGAGAAAATACCATGTGAATCCAAATGCCCCATTTTACTGTTGTCTTTGTGATCCTGGCTTCCTAAGCAAACTGCTTTTTTTTTTTCCATCATTCCATTTCGCTGCTTCTCACCATCTGTCTCATATTTTAATTGTTTGCTGACCAACTCCATCCAAATTTGACAAATAGATAGTTATCTGACACATATTATGTTCCAGTAATGCATTTAAAGCTCCAGTTGAAGAAATGGTTCATTGTAAACTCTCCCCTTTAGACATCGGAGCTTAATCTTGGGACCCACATCTGAAAAAAACCCTGGACTCCATTAGTGTCCCTCTTCCCAGATTTAGTCACTTCCATAGTTTTATCAGTTCAGTTCTCAGTACACCAGACTGGATTGCATTAGGTACTATGGAAACACAGATCAGGAAGAGCACAAGATCAAAGATTATCATGCGAGGACTCACAGAGCAGAAGAGTGCCTAGAAATTAGTTCTAGGGTAAACCACCTATATCTAGACATACAGACATGCAAACCAAAGCATTGGCCTGCTAGTTCTTACAGCATCCTGGACTGGATACTCATTACTTTTGTATTTGGGTCCCATGACATTCATTAGGCCTCTGTGATTAATCTTCTGTTAATCCGAATTGTCCCATTCCTTCTTCTACACAGCTCAATCTGTTGACTGTAGGAGAAATAGTACATTAAAGATCTTCACCCATGACCTCATGGACCAGTTCTGTCCCATCCCTGTCAGATCCCCCATTGTTTTGGCATATGCCTTCCTGGCACTTCAGCCCAGCTCTGCACTCACTCTCCATTTTCATTTGGCATTCATGATGATCATATGCATTTTACGGTTTTGGTATCATGCTATTGTGTATTCACATGATGTAGGTATTCTACCAGCTTTACACAACATAGCTGCAGACAGACAGGCAGAGGGTTTCACTCTGTATTTGGCATACAACCAAATGGCTCAAAACCAGCCAGTTTCTCCTTAACTGGCTTGCCATTCAGTGGGCATTAAAGAGCACATCAAAGAGAACTAGAAAGCTTTAAATGGGAAGGCAGAAGCAAATACTTATAAATTAACGTTTCTGAGCCAAACAAACTTACCATCCACAGGAATTAGTAGGGCAAGAGGAGGCGTTGCTTGCTATTCCCACATTAATTCATTTTGGTAGTACAAGAAGAAGTGACAAACTGCACTTAAAGTCCTGCCATAAAGGAGGAGTTTAAGTGCAGTTTATTGTCACTTCTTATATTCCAAAAATGAACCAATGAGAGAATTAGAAGATTGAATTTGAAATTATTTTCAAGTGCTGAACTCAGCTGCAGCTCAGAAAGTGAATTCATGTGCCAAAGCAGATGCCTCTGTTGCAAACGACTGTGGTTAATTATTCATAGTTCACAACCTGCAGTAAAAACAGACCTGGAGACACAAAAGTCATTTGATGCTTATAAGTCAAACTCACCAGCACTGAGTAACCAGGTGCAGCCCCACAGATTCGAGAGAAGTTCTGCCAGGCCACCAGTAAAATTAGATCATTGTTTAATGTGCAGATGGCAGGAGGTTTTGGAAGAAATGGGCGTGATTGATTTGCTTTTCATAGCAAGTTCTAATGTAGTGTGCAGCTATAGGCTTTGTATTTACTACAACTTCTGCTTTACTACAGCTGTTCTTCTATGTGGAAGTGAATGCTTCCAGGCCATGGTAACAGATTATATACAGGCAGCATGTTTCACTGGTTCCCAAAATGCTATAAATGGTAACAGCCTAGGATGCTGAAGTTATCTGTACCCTGCAAGATAAATGCCATTGCACAATATCAAGCTCCTGAGAAAACACTGTAGTCTTTTAAACAGGATGAATGAAATATTTACTCTCTAAATCCCTGTAGGGCACAGCTGGAGCACAACAGGGATGTGGAGCTCTGCCCTCAGTGTGGTTCTGTGTTGGTTTCTAGCATTAGTGCTGCTCACATTCCCAGAGGACAACCAACCAGGCAGAAACTACTTTTTGTGCCTCGCACTAGCCAGACTAGCCACCATTTTTAAAAATTTCCCCTCCACTAAGGACGTTGAGGCTGGAGGGAAAGAGACAGGAGATTGTTTGCTCACTATTAGCACAGTTAGGTATGTTAGGATTTTGCCAGGAAAATGTTTCCCTTTTGGCATGTTTGCTGCTCAGAGCAAGTCATTTTGCTTACTCCTGAAATGCAGCATTCTTAGGGGAAAAGTGCGGATTCTTTTTCATAGCACAAAGTAGCTATGACTTTTCTGGACAGAAAATGAAGGGCTTCTACAGCCATCCCAGCTTGCAGAGTGGAGGCTGGCAGAATGGAGGTGCCTGAATGTGCCAGAAATAACACGACTATTCTGTCCTGCAAGGTTTGCCGTCTGTCCTGCTCTCCCCATGCTGCCTTGGAACCTCACTGTGATCTTTGGCAGCCTCCTGCTTTCAGCTTTATAATTTGCAAAATGGGGGCTTGTGATGTTTCCTCCACCTCCAAGGTCTGCTAGCAAGCTTTAAGATGGAAGATGCTAGAGAGGTATAAAAATACCGTGGCTGTTGAAAATTTGAGTATTTGCATTGAAAAAGCCAGTGAGAAGCATCTGGGATATATCCAAGATCTAACAAGGTGGATTTCCAGTTAGATTTTGGCATCTGGGTGGCAATAAATCAATGAGGGAAGACCTTCTATCTTACATGTGCTCTGGAAAGACAGTGCATTATTGTTTGTAGTACAAGTAAGTGTTGGATAATACTCCAAAGAGGAATCTTTTGTACTTGGTGCCTCTGGCAATGGTGCTAAGTGCATAAATACTGCAGTTCTACATTGAAAGGTGATTCTGCTTAGTAAAGAATTCAGATGGTTCAAAAATTGGTATTATTCTGACAAGAGACATATTTTTAAATTCTCTATAAAAAGAAAAAGCCATGAGACTGGGACTCTGGAGCAGACATCTTGGCCTTCTTCCCCACAGGCAGTGCAATGCCAAGAGCCCTGAGAAACCCAGCCTTTGTGCTGACTGATCCCAAAGCTTCCTGGGATGTGAAGGAAAACTGTCAAAAGCAAACTATCTCTTCAAAATGTTTAAATTTCGACAGATAAGCAAATGCTATTGGAAAAATAAAAAAAACCCAAACCAACCAAACCAACTCTGCTGGAATTTTTCTCAGCAGTGCTAGTAAACATTAAAGTGCAATGGCTCCAGCTAAGCAAACAGGGAAGCATACCCCGCTGTCTAACTGCAATCTGGCAGTGGCAAAATAGAGACTAGATTAAAGGTATGTTGGACCACAGCAACTGAGAGCATTTTGGATCTCTAAATAACATCATGTAATGGAACATAGAAAGCTAATGCCTCTTTATGAGCATAACCCTATTTTGCCATGCAGGTAATCAAGGCTGATTTTATGATGAAACTGTCCAGAAGAGTATACTGGAACGTGCTCTTGGCCAAAATAAATAAATAATGACTTCAGGAAAAATACACATCAGTTCTCTATGTTTGATTGGCAAGAACATCACTGGTATTCCACTGCCTCCCTAATTTACAAAATTAGCCCTTAGGATAATTATGGCTGTCGTCTTTGTTAAGGGCTTTGAGTTTTGCGCAGGTACTGCTCTATACATAAAGTACGAAATAGTATTATTTCAGCACGGTTGCTGGGATACCATTATGTTGCGCATTATGGGAGTACTCATGTTAGTGATATTGCTTGGAGGGGGTGTGAGGAAAACCAGAAATATCTTCCCCTCCCACCCTTCTTATTCAGTGTGATGGTAATTACCGTTCCCTCTTTCTAAACTTTGTAAACATCCCAGCTGGCTGTGAAGAGGGCAGCTTTCCTGTGGTAGCTGCACACCCTCCCTCCCTGCAGGACTGTGAATAAGAGCTGTGGCCCCTCAGCTGTTCTGGAGCCCGTCAGTACAGTTCCTCACACACTCAGTATTCAGCATGTCCCAAGTCACTTGCTGAATTAGGCTCCATTCATGAAGTTAAGCAATTATTTCCCTCTCTCCAGGTCTAAAACACCCATGTGTGGCATCCCATCCTATTCCCTGGGCATTTTGCAAACAAATTGCCATCTAGGTTTGCAGTGATTAAAAGCATTAAGTTTGTTCTAGCTGCCTAATCTATATTTCTCCACAAGCAAGATTCGTATCTGAAGAGCTATGACTCACTCTACTTGGGCTCCTGCTGCTTGAAATTAAAATAAAATAGCTCCTCTCTCTACCCCCACCTCCCTCCCCATTTCCTAATATGTTGCTTTCTGAAACCATACAACACCTTATAAATGTTTCACCAGAAGGGAGCTGCCAGAGCATTCCCATCTGTCACATTAACACAGCCAGATTGGAAGTATTTTTAAAATTTAAGGTATCATATGGAGGGAGGGAATGAATGAGAATCTGCATACATGACTGAGAGAAGCAGAGTTAATGGGAGACTGCGAGGTACCACCACTTTGGGTTTGGGAATCTGGACCCACGTTGAAATATGCTTCAACAGCCTTTATAGCAACAACCATTTTCTGCCTGCACTACTAGTGCTTGGCACAACTGCCAGTTTGGCCCTTGCCCTCTTGCTCTGATCCCTTATAAATTGAGCCACCTTTACTAGAAGTAAAAAATACAGCACCTTACAATTTCCAGAGCTTGAATAGAAGTGGTTGAAAATTATCTCTGCCAATGTTTTCAGAGGGGAAGTATTCTGTGATATCTTAACAATAACTTTAGTCTCCTATGTGTTACCAAGTATTCATAAGTTAACCAACTGTACCGTCTTTTCTTTGAGTCGAACTCCTGCCACACCAAAATCACTATGTGTTACCATTGCTTTGAGCATGGCTATGGTGGGATTTCAGCCTTGGGCATGGCTACTCCCTGAGAAGCAATAAGCTCAGATCTCACCAAGTGAGCACTGCATGCGATCACTCAAGAAGGAGAAGCAAAACAAGCAGCTGGGATGTATGCATGCTCGGAGTAATCAACCTCATCTGTTGGCAAGGCTGGTTGTTTTGAGCTTTGTGGCTGTGCCTGTACTGCTACACAAAATAGACCTAAAGACCGGTTCTTAGCTCTAAGACCTAGTGGCACCAAAGAGCTCAGGGCTAACTCCATTTGAAGAAGATTTGTCTTGGAGAGAGCTAGTTAGCATGGCCTAAAACAAAGCCTGGGCAACCTAATGAGTGAACAGTGTCAATAACTGGGTCAATAACTGGTTGGCCATTGCCCAATCTTGCTTTCTGTGTTATTCAGCATTATATACTTGTGCTGTGTGAACTTAGCAGTTTACTCAGTCCTCTGGGCTTCTTCCACGCTGGGGCTGTCCTGAGCAGAAGCCTTTGGCAGCTGGCGTACACCTTACAGCCTCATGGAGTTGGAATGGATGATTCTACATAACAGTGCCTGCTATTCACGCTGTAAACCAGAGTCAGTAAAACATTGTAATTAGTGCAGAAGACCACTTATTTTTTTTCCCTAGGATTGCTTTGATTCTGAGACGCAAGCACAGATAGTCAGTACGTCTTTGTTGTTCTCAGTTCCTCTGAGTAGGTGGAGGGCAGAAAAAGTGTTATATTGCAGTTTTCTAGGAACTTGCTTAATTCTGTCTCATTCTTTATATTGCATGCAGAAGCTCTGTCATGATGTGAGGTGCTTTTCAGCTTCTGTTTCAGTTAGTGCCCACCTCACACACCACTGACATCTGGTTCTCACTGGAGCTGAACACATATGCTATTAAAAGCCAACCATAGTGCAGGCCAATTTACAAGAACATACGTGGACAGAAATGGATGGCTTGAAAGCCTAAATCCTGGTTTCATTTCTACCTGTTATGCAAATGCTCTGTTGCACTGAGGTCTCACTTTGTCTGTCAGTTTGTCTTCTGCAAGGTAATGATAACCTTACAGATTTTCAAAAGACCTTAGCCTCCCACTCTGACAGCCAGACTTTACAAGGAAATCACCTCCTATTTAGTCACCAAAATGTAATATTCATACGTAGAAGTTTAGTATTCTGGATCCTTAGCTTCTTACACAATCTGGGCAGCAGGCACTGCTGCAAGGGTTATTGGAAACTTTGGAAAATTTGCTCCTGCTTTAACAACCTAAATGAAAACCCAGTGTTTCTGAAAATCTGGCTTCAATTTAGGTGTTGAGCACTCAAAAATTTGAATCTGAGCTCTCTGGAAAATCTGGCATCCAACGAAGGAGTGCTGTGAGTATAAAATAATTAATGTGAGATCCTGGGGTAATAGTGATGATTGGACTAGTAAACTTTGTAAAAAAGTGAGGAATAGCTTCATGTGTTGAAATTTCAGGGAAAATACCTAGTAGGCAATATATTATGACCTACTGTGGGTCTGCCACAACACAAGGAGAAGTACAGTAGGTTCTCCCATAGCTGAATTCTGCCACTGGTAGAACGGATACTGTTGCCAGTGACAGATGTGATACTATTGGCACACAACTTTAGAAGTTTTAAAATATTAAAGTATAGGCTTTTAGTGGAGGAACACATCATAAATCTTTAATCCTGATTTCTTAACCAAGAAGTGCAAAGAGTATTTGAAAGCTGTTGCTCTGTTGCTATTAGTTCCAACAGAATATTTGTTGTCAGGTGGATGTAGATTTTCCAGATGACACTAATGTTCCTGCAGGAAATGGGAGGGAGATGAAGCAATGTCTTTGAAACTACTGAGAGATTAGTTTTGTAAGAGAATTATGCAGATATGATAGTTGTGTGTTTTTCTTTTTAGCTTATAAACAGAAAAGAAGTGCATCTAGGAGATGCCTGCTGCTGGTTCTGCATGTTCACTGGTGTAATGCCTGTGTAGTGAAAAGTGCCTGTGCCTGTCAAGGGTCTTCACTCATCTTCTCAGAGACAGACAACGCTGTTTTGGAGGAGGTTTTTCTACTGAGAAATAGGAAGGGTCTTACTTCTACTGTAGTTCTTTAATTTCCTGAGAGTTTCTCAAACATAGCTGAAGAATAAGGCTAGATCTGGCACATCCTCACTGTATGGGGTAGTCACATCTTCAGCAGAGGCTGAGCGTGCTGTAGCTGAGGGCTAGCAATATTTATCTCGTCATGTCATGTTCCAAGGAACATCTATCTCTTTGTTTTGCAGTGAGCTAAGCAACTGTGATCTAACAAATACATAATTTTAATGAGTTCAGCAGAGCTACTCTAGTTCATATCAGCAGAGACTCATCAAGTAAATAATCTTTTTACAGATACACACTACTGTACACATATATATACATGGACAGTGTAGCACGTCAAGGGCAGTGGAAACAAGCAGGTTTGACATTTTTGCCTTTTCTTAGCTATCTTGCTTCTTTTCTCAACATTTCTTTTATAAGTTTAAGCTTTCTCTTTTGTCCTTGTCATACTTGACTCTCATGCCTGCTTCTGCTAATTAAAAAAAAAAAAAAAGTACTGGGAAAATGAAATGATTTCTGGAATGTGTCAGCAACAAGTAGAATCTCTTGGGATCGCCTTTGACATACAGGAACAATAAGTTTGAGAAAGGAAATTAGTTTCCCTACGGCTGATGGTTTTCCTGGATTGGCTTACCCCACTCCCACAATGTTGAAGCTATTGAACGCTCAATTAGTATTCCCCAAAGTGTCAAAATGAATTGAACCAACTCCAGAAATTCTTCACTACAGTTAATGTATCATTTTTCAGGCTTTGAGAAAAGGACCTACTGTTTCACCATGTGCAGAAAACAAATTTTCCCCTTTCCAACCCTGTGCCATTTTGCTTCTCTTTACTTGGTTCAAGGGCACCTGCAAAAATAAACAGGAATGGCACGTTACTGCCTCCAGACTGTGTGGAGTGCCTCAGCGAACTAGTTTATAAATAGCTAAACAGATGGATATAATGACTGTAGTATCTTCAAGTATTTTGGGTTGGTTTTGTTTTGCTTTGGGCAGTTGCCCTATTACATTGTATGATTCTGACAATGGTAGTGGGTTCCCAAAGTGCAGATGGCAGGCTCCATTTTGAGCCAGAGGCCGAGAATCATGCTGCCAAGCCCAAGGACTCAAAAATCATGACCTAGATTTCACCTCAAAGAATGGAATTTCTTCACAAGCTATTGGAACTGGGTTTGTAAATTAAACCAACCAACCAAAGTTGCTTGTATTTAATATTTATATTTTTGAGTCTTTGTAATATGTTTGGCTATATTTTTATCTCATCTTTATAACCCAGAGTCATAAATTTCTTGCTTTGTATAAAAATTGAGACCATAGTGTGACTAAACTCCAAGAAGAATGATGATTTTCACTAGAAATGACAAAATGACAGAAATCAGAAATTAACTTTTCAGGTGCAAGAGGTTTCCGAGGGCAACCCATTCTGATTTATCCCAGTGCAAATTCTGAGAAAGTTATACCTCAGCTTGAATCATTCCCTAAGGTACTCAAGTGCAATAATCTCTCCAAGTTTTATCTTCATTTACTTCATTAAATTTGCTTATTATGATAATTCTTGACCCAGTCTTTACTAGTGGTGGTGACTTCCTTTGTGTTGGCCAGGCTTATGTTTGTTAGAAGAAGCAGACAGAAATAAAAATAAGACATAGCTAAGCTGGGTGCTGGACAAAGCTGAGTGCATCACTCACCAAGGTGCTCAGAAGAATGAAAAAGCGGAAGTTATTTGAACTTTAAACCTAAAATCATGGTTGGATTTTAATCTAAAGTAGCAAAGAAATTTCTAACAGCTTGCTGTTTCACCCTGAAACGTGAACTTGAGTACTTTGATGCTTTGCACTGAGATCAAGGATTGTTTTTCAATGATTGAGACATTTGAGTAAGTCAGAAAGAGCAGCTCTTCCCAGTTCAGTCAGAAACTAACAAGAAAACTGTGTGCACAGGGAAGTCTCGAAGAGGGCCTGCCTGCAAAACAATTCAGGAAAAGAACTGAACAGAGAAGATAAGCAGTGGCAGAGAGAAAATGAGTCAGTTTGCAAATATGCTCTGTTAGCCTCTGACCTCTGACAGGAACGCTGCAGTTTATTAATTGATAATTTTGCTGATGGGATGGAGAAAATGCTTATGATACTAAGATGGGATGGATAAGAAGTGTGTCAGAGAACAGAATAAGAATTCGAAATGATCCTGGTGGGTTGGAGAAATGGTGTAAGATGACCATTCTTTTAAGAAAAAGACCACTTCTATTTAGAGAAAGATTGTGGTACAACATAGAAAAGTGGAAAGTGTGGCACAGAGGCTGAAGAAATTAATGGTGTGAACACGGGCTGGGGATTGGCTGGGTATCACTTTATCCAGCAGGGATTTGGGGGTTATAATGAATCAGAAGCTATGGCCATGAGTCAAACAGCCTGGGGCAAAGAGGGAAAATACTATACTGGTACGTTTAAACCGAAGTATCATCTGTAATCATCACTCCACTCTACCTGGAGCTGCTTAAAACCAAGAGAGCGATATTTAATTGTTGTTGTGGGTACAACAGAAGTAATGGCCTTAAATTTGCAGTAAAGAGGATTCAGTTAGACTTTAAGGACAAGCATCTAACAGCAAGGATGATGGAACTCTGGAACAGATTGCTGTGGGAAGGTTGAAGAATCACAAGGCTTTTACCCACAAGATAAACATCTGTCAAGATTAGATATAGTTGAACTTTCACAGGGTGGATTTGGTGACCTCAGGGTCCTTGTTTTCAATGATTTTTTTAAAAAGCCTAAACAAAAGAGGAAGAGCTCAGTACAATATCATCACCATTTCTTTAACACTCTGGGCAAAAATGAGCAACCAGTGACAGTGACTGCCTTTTCATACTTTCTAATTCTGATACTGCCAACAGCAGCTGTTCAGTGCATAAGGCAGCTTGCAGCAGAAACAGTACAAGGGCAAGTAGAGAAGCGGGATGAGTCTGTTGACCCAGACTGTACAATGTGTTGCAGCTTCAGAGCCACTTGCCATCACAGAATGTTTGGTAAAGAGGTAATGGTAGCATCACTGCCCACTACTCGCTTCCAGCATGGATGATGGTGCAGGTTGGGCCATATAAGACCACATAAACAAAAGTATTCAGAGGTCAACTTCATTGGGCTTTACAGCACACGTGAGGATGCAGCTGTCTGGCCCAGAGAATTTGTGAGAGACACTTCTCACCTTCTCTTTATTAATCCCTGAATGGCATAAACGGCTGCTATAGGAAAGTACCTTGTCCATGTTTGGGCTTCTAGCAGGTTTCTTATTTCACATCTGTGAGAGAAATCTAATGTCCTACCTGCCTTACTTCCTCCTAGAGCCTGTTGTAGAAGCTAAAATGGCTACCTAGAGCTTCAGTCTTTACATACTACAAATCTTATGCTAACTTGGCTCCTTATAAAATGTTATGCATGGAAAAAAATACCTTAAAAATACACTTGAGCAAACCAAGACAAAGAGATGACAGTCAAAAGTAGATCACTTTCAGGCACAGAAGGTGTACACCCCTGAAACTATTTTAATTTTAGTTTTCAGCTTTCTCTCTAAGAGTGCAAGAAAGTTCTGAGAGAGTGGGAGAGTGAATGCTTTGACATGCACACAAAGACTTGTTCATTGGCAGAAAAAATATTACTGGGTTGCTACTATATCAAGAACTTTACTACACTGACCTCAACACATATGCAGTGTTTCCCAAAGTAATGTCTTTCTTTTGAAATTTCCCCATCTCTTATTTCCATTTTGAAGCTATGTAGTTAATAAATAAAACATTAGATACACTCTTTAAACAGAAATAGGCATCAAATCAAAGGGGAGGAATAGGTGAATAAAGTGGTGGCAAAAAAGGGGAAGATTGGGATTAATGGTGCATGGAAACTTCTTCAATTTGGAATAATGTTCTCAGCATCAAGCTAAGAAACCTAGGACAGGTTAGTTGGTCAACTGTACCTTGTGTTTTCATTGCCTTCCTATGGGTTTACTTTCCTGGGATAAAATTTGCTTATTCACCTAGCAGAGACATAGGTCTAGCAAGCAGAAGGCAAAAGAAACACCAAGCACTTGCATAACGCACAGAGAGAGAGAGTGTCTCTATGTACTCCATAGAGCCGTGCCGTGGGGAAAGGTTGGTTCTTCCTCCCATTGTGGCCTGAGTCCAGCTGTGGGGTGAGCTTGCTAGTCCAGGCCAGGGACATATTTCAGTACATACCAAACTGGATGTATGTGAACAGCATCTCTGAAGTCACCTTAATGTAAGCAATAAGGCTGCTTTCTGGAAAGCCAACTGGCAAGTCTGAGAACAGATGCTCAATAAGGGGCTGCTCAGTTGGATGGGGAGGTGCAGTTCACCTGTGAAGACAGACCAGAGCCGGTTTTCATTTACCCAAAGCTACTATCAGGATACCACAACCTAGACTCCCAGCCAGCTAAACTGTGGGTACTCAAGTTTGTCACCATGTACAATAATCATATTTCCAATGTATATTCCCTCCATCACAGCTTCTACCAGGTAGCCTCTGTTCAGGTTGGCTAAGCAACTAGAAAAAAGGTACGTATACCAGAGCAGCTGAAATAATTGAATATGCGACACGTTATTTGTAATCTCCCAGCAATGAAATTGTTTCCATAAATAAATCCCTAACAAGTCTGTATTATTTTATTAAGGCATGACAACAATCTAGCTAAATATAAATTAAGTGCAAATTTAGGGACTTTAATTGAAGGGATTACCCAAAATATTTAGCTGAATCATCATCAATTACCATCTCTGTTTCCTCCTAACAGCTGCACTATCATCTGTGCAGAGCTTAAACAATATGTCATGAAGGGTACTTGAACACATGCTTACCTTCAAGCCCCTCAGTAGATCCACCGCTTCAACCTTAGCGTTGTGCTCAAAGATATTGCTGATTCGCAGCCACAATCCTGAGTAGGCGTCCAACACGTTCTTGACATCAACAGCATGAGCTTTCATTTATGTGTCAGAAGAGAAAATAGCACTAGATTTTTCTCTCCAAGATGCATTTAGCGCTGGTGACAGTTGCTGAGCCTGCAGTGTGCTACCCAGAGCATACATCCAGTGTGAGAGCTTTTGCAGCCAGCTGCCATGTGCAGCCACAGCCAATGTGTCAGTGAAGGAAGGGCCCTCTTCACAGCTTATTCCCTGCCCTGGAAACCCTGGCCTGCCTCCCATGCCTGGTGTTTTATGATCACCACAGGGGTTTTGTCAGCAGCCTGGGTGGAAGAAGTGTGTTGGAGAGGTGGCAAGGGTGGCTGGCTGTGTCAGAGCCTGGGACTGCAAGAGATTGCCATGGATGATGGCAGCTAAACTCATTTGGAGGGGGAGGGTTGGAGTGGGATTTCAGCTTGCGTATTGATTGCTGTTGGTTTTGCAGCCAGCTCATGGTGCTGAAGTGTACAAGTTGCCAAGGGTCCCTGTGGGCTGTTTTGGCAGCTACAAACCCACAGTACATGGAAGTGCATTGCTCTGGCCCTTTTGCTTCTACATCGTAGATCATTTGCTGGGGAACTTTCTGGAGCTGTTTAGGTTGAACTTAGGCCTAAGCAGCCTAGGCTATAGCTAGCCCTTTTAGGGAAAAAAATAGGGAAAAAACTCGAAATGCAGATACAAGGAGATTCCAGCCTGTTTCTAATGTCTTCCTGGAACTTGCTCTGCAGAAGCCACCAAGAAGCAGCCAGACAGTGGAGACTCATGTTTTCCACATACTGTGGAGCTACAGGGATTTAAACTTCTGGTTAAAAGTTTTGTGTCTCTTTACCAGTGCCTCAGTTTTTGTATGCTGATGACAGAAGGACTACCTGGCATTGAGGAATTGCATTCTCACACAAAATTTTAAACCTGAAATCTTAATTTAGTTTCTATTTTGACTTGAGTACTTCTTTATTGTTTCAGGACTTTTGGCGTAATTTATGCCCTGTTATTTAACTTTATTACACAAGATGCAAAGATTTACGTTAATAGAGGAAAATGCATTTAAAATGTCTCCTAATATATTTCCCTTGAAATATGCTGCTGCAATAAACTCATAATCTTTGAATGCTAGAGTGGAAATGTTTGACATTAACAGGCTGCTTTTAGAAATGAAATATCTGTAGTGAGGACATGGAGAACTTACAACTGACATCTAATTGTGGCTGCATTTGAACTTTACATGCTATTTGAGATGCAAGAGGGAAAAAAAAGTTAACATTTTACACATACCCCAGCACTTCTTGATGTCAACCAGAAACACAGGCAGTAGAATTCCACAGGAGAGACTGCTCTCATGGCTATTTGGAGTTGACAAGAACCAAGAAGCACGTGAAACCTTGTGAGAAAGGCTGATCCCTCCTATTTTCCAGTCTCAACAATTTCCATGGAAATTGAATGGTAGGGAACGCATACAGAGATTTATATCTCACCTACAGCAAAAACTTCAGAAGTCTGGAAGGGTGTAGGACAACTTTGGGTATAGTTAGGTTTGAATTATCACTGAGTTCCTGATGTGCCCTGGTTAAATGTGTGACTGGGAGACCTTGAAAGTGGACAACCATCCTGCAGCCCTTCCTGCATATAATTTTATTACTTTCAGAGAATGGAGGCAGAATTTTCATGTTACTGTGAAGTAGCAAATGATGAAGAGACAAAAAAAGGTGATCTCTGACCAGATTCCCTACTCTGACATGGCAGTTTTGTGCCACCAAGATTTTACTAGTTTATGTCACTGTAAATCTAATGTAGTAGAGCAGAGATTAAGTCTGGGTTTAGGAAAGCTGGACAAGTTTGAAAGTATTACAGTAGAGCTGTAGTTCATACTACTGTTATCAATACTTAGTGCTTAAATAAGACAAAGACCATTTTTGTACACTTGAAACTCCCACTGAACTCTGCTCGCATGGACAGGGCAATGATTAATTGCTCAAAATAAAGTATGATTACCTGTTCTGAATTCCTTTTTCTAAGAATCCAGATCCTTTTGATCTACATAGGGTTATTTAAATCCTCCTTTGAAAAATGAACATAGGAGTGTGTGTCTGAGCATGACAAAGACCTTAGACCTTCACTTTCAAGTTGGGGAAACTTTGTCATAATAGCCATTCATCTGCTGGGAAGGTTTTTGTTTTGTTTTGCATTCTAGGCATTAATTGCACAATGTATTGCAGAGCAAAAATAGTACCTTTCACTTTTTCTGGAATACCCAACCAGAAGGACATCAAGCTCAAAGTGGTTAAACAAACCGAAGGATGACAACTATTTTCCTACTTTTCAAAGGATCACACACAAATACAAGGCTGTCTGTGTCAAGTGAAACAAACAAAGAACAAAACCAAAAAACCCCAAACTGTAATCTGCTTTAATAAGATCAATAATTAGCTATTTTTTAAATAAAAGAGTTATTTTAGTGTTTAGTTGATGGATATATTGCATCCCTACTACACAGATAACAAAATTGAAACATGCCACAGACCAACCCAATTAAAAGAAAATCATGTTCTTACCGCCTCTTCACTTTTCCATATATTTAGAATAATGACAGTAGGCCAACTTCTAGGTGAGGCAAGGTCGAAGTAATTTCAATGAAATCAATAAAAGTCATCTGCAGTTATGTCTGTAGCTGAAAGTAGAATTTGATCCAGTAAGTGTCAAATGAGCACTCTTAAAATAGGAAGTAACAGATTCTGGGCACATGTATCATCAGCTGAAATTAGATTTTACCTCTTGATGTATCTAAGCATGATGAAGAAACAGACATGGAAAGGAATAGCTTAGTTAGTGAGGAGTACAGCATCTCTTCTACTGTTCATATTGTCTTTCCTATTATGTTTTCTTTGTTCATCAGTAATGAAATCTTTCTGCTTTTAATTCAAATTCCTTTTCCTGTTTGCTTTGGGCAATTTGTTTGCCTTTCCGATAACATCTAGAATGATTCTTTCTATTAAATCTCCCTTTCTAATTATTATGCATTGTTACCATTATTTTGTTTATGTTATAAAAAAACTCAGAACTGGTTCTTTGGTGTATAAACATATGAAAGAAACCAGTGCCATACCTAAAAAGCTTAGGAGAAAAATACTAATATGTTTGGGTTAATCCTATTTCAAGAACCTAGATTTCACCTCTATTATCTTCTAAAGAGAAGTCACAACATTATGGGAAAAATTATTTATCTGAGACAAAAAAAAGTGCTCAATAGAATCTTAGTTGGGTGCTTTATCTGACTTGGTAGGACTTCTGAAAATGTCATGTTTTGCTCTTTGAAGGGATAAACTGAAAGACATTTGCTATTCCAGTAATGCTGAGAATTATAATTCTTTGCTCATGAGCCTAAAAAAGCCCACAGAGTAAAGCATCTATTAGCACAATTTAGCTAGTACATCTTGAAAGCACAGATCACAGTGTTAATAAGATCAACAAAGCTGCTACATTATTAACAGTCACCGAAGGCTTTTGTAGTAATAGTAATACTAAACAATGAAGATGCGAATAACAGGATACTTGGATGAGTTTTACAGTTACACTCTTTTCTTAGGGGTTGTATTTTATTTTATTTTTCTTAAAGAAACATGGGATCTCTGTATTGAAGTATTTTGTTTGGATGGTCATTAGATTAAATGTCATAGAGTCAAAATTAAAAACCCATATGTTCATACTTTTTCATGTCATACCCTTGACGTAGTGGGAATTGAGAGCTTATTCTCTTAGATGAAGCACAGCATGATGAAAAACTGAAGGTTTACTATACAATTTTCTTTCATTATGTGAACTTGGTTATATAGAGGAATATTGCATAAAAATTATGGTTAATCAAAAGTCAGTTTATGGGTGAATAATGGTTGTGATGACAAATTTATGACCAGCTGTAGTCCATAACCATAAGGAGTTCTTAGGCGAGAAGTTAAGACCTTTCTTTTAATAAACATATTCACTACCGTACCATCAAATGTATATGGCCATTTTTCTCAGGTGAAGCTTTACAGAACCAGATCCAAAACTTAACTGCATAGTTCCCACCTTCTCCAATCAATGAGGCAGATCTCCAGCATACAGAAACTTCATTCATTATCAGGGCTCTGCCTTCCACTCAGTGTATCAAATGCACCAGAAGTCCTGAAAAAATAAGACATGATCATTTACCAAGAGGTTGTATAATAGACATAAACTAATTAAACTAAGATATTTTGGACAATCTGAATACTTAATACTTGAAGCTTGAGTTTTTACAAACTTAGTACATGTATTAATAAAAAAAATAAAATTAGGTGTCTATGACAGGTAGTATTAAAAAATGTGTTAACCCATTAATTAACCCATTAATTTTATGCACATAACATACTTAAAAATTTAGATTACATTTCATGTAAATAAAGCTTTTATATGTAAATGGTGGAGTGGAGATAGGCACATAGAACTGTAAGACAGCTGGGCTGTTTTCTATTTCATAGATTAACAAATAAGTACAGTATGTGAAGAAGACATGATGCTGTAATAATCAATAGCAATTGCTTTGGTTGAGTGATGATAAATGAGATTAGGAACATGAAAAACATGAGGAAGTGCCAAAGATGCTTCTTCAGTCAAAGACTATTCCCTAGTTTAACTTAAAAAAACGAGTAAGATTGCCTCAACTCTTCCCATATGTTTGTCATAGCACTTTTAAGGTGTAATAGTCTTAATTAAATCAAGCCTAAGTTTTTTTTTTTAGTATTGTCATACCTTGGATGCCTGTGTGTTGTCTGATGAATGCTGAATCAAACTGTCTGAAGATAAATTTTCTCTCTTTAGCTCAGTGTTATTGAATATATGGCAATATGCTTGTGAATTTCAGGGGGTGCTTTGCTAGGAAAAAAAAAAAGCAGGAAAGCGTGTGAGGATATGGCCACCATGTGTGTCAGGTATTCACTAAATGAAGTTAGAATAACACAGTTCCCTTCATGAGTTTGACAAGTGGATCATCTAAAAGTGCTGTGACATTAATCCATAACTGAATGACTAAAATGCCCACTCTAACCTCAATTTACTCGAATTGATGAGCTCTTCTATCTATAATTCAAGAAAATGGCTCTGCTTTCAGAAGTATCTGCTTCATGCATGCAATGAGCTCTGCACATACATATTTGTATGCAGCACCCATAGCCCAGATTCAGGTAGGCCAATTCAGTCATAGCTGCAAAACACTCTCCATCTAAAATGCAGTAATTTGGGGGGAATTCACAATTGCACCTCCCCCCTCGCCCCCCCATAAAATTGCCATTCCTGACATTGATATATTAAAATTATATATTCCAGTTTCCAGTTAAGCATACTAGAGTCTTGTAGAAAGCATAGGCCTAAAAAGGAAAGCATATGTAAAAATGAGATTTTGCTGGCAGTTAATGACAAACTGCACGGAACTAAAGTGTTTTAGAGAATTCAGTAACAGTGTTCCCACTCCTTTACCAAGCTAAGACACCATAATGGATGTATCTCTTTCATTTTATGCAGGTAACTATATAAACATATTTATTCACTTCAGTATGAAAATGCAGTGCTTCAACCCAGCGATTGCTGTTGTCTGGCATTTCATTGCCATGTACTTTTATTTGTAACATAAGTGCTTTAGGACATGACCGTGGCACTTTGCAGACCCCTTCAGTAAGGAGTGACAGAAGGGCATGCTGATGCAACAGGAACAGGACGTAGCAGGAAAAGAATCTGAATGCCTTTAGGGGCCTAAGAATTCAGATGTGAGCCACAGAACCCTGCCACCACCAGAAATGGAGTTAGAGTGGCCAAGTAGAAAGAAAGAGTGCAGCTAGGGCTTTTTATTCAATGCAAAATGAAACATCGCATATGTTTTCTTCAGTTAGTAAGGCCTTGTGTTTATGCTTTTTACAGCCTTTTTACATCATCAAATCACCAATGGAAAGGCTGGTTCCAAAGCAAAATGACTTTGTTTTTTTCTGAAACAATTTTCTCCTTTCTTTTGGACCAAACTGCTTGCTGATTTGACAGATGGTTTCAGTCTCCCTAAAGCTGCATTTTCTTTCTATTATTATTTTGTTTATGAACCACCTTCCTTTTCTACCTCCTCTCTTGTCCCTGGACTGATACTGTAGCATACTGCTTCCATCCCCATCCAGCTGTGGGAAGCTGTTCAGCTCCACTTACTCCCTACATTCTGCTGAAAACAAAAACTATCTGGCTTGTTACTAGA
The DNA here is from genome assembly GCA_033124195.1 of Coracias cyanogaster. Classification (NCBI taxonomy): domain Eukaryota; kingdom Metazoa; phylum Chordata; class Aves; order Coraciiformes; family Coraciidae; genus Coracias; species Coracias cyanogaster. Next base: position 53,761 of record JAVSBS010003001.1, read on the forward strand.
GGTGAGAAGAGGCTTCCTATCCTTCTCCCTCCAACTTATGTGCATGTAAATACCAAGTATTAGTATCTATTTCCCCTTTGATTAAGGGAGGGTTTTCTAATACCTGCTGGGTTCCCAGGATGACCAGCAGTCAAATACAGCACAGTAAGTGCCCCTCAGCTAGAAGCTGTTTCCCTTCATCAGAGCTGCAGAAGGCTTGGTCTGTGATACTCCCGGTGCACTGCAAACATTGCTGGCTTACAGCACCAAAGGCAGCAGCTTACCAGCTTGTTTACATATTTGCAATGATCTGGAGACACACGCAGGGTTGATTACTGTGTCCTGGCTGATGAGAAAAATACTCTAATGCAATAGTTTTTAACTGTAGGCCTGCACAGAGCATGAAGGTGCATGCTGGCTTCTCATGGTCCTCTGAGCCAGGTAGCCAGATGATTTGAGAGGAATGTGAGGGTAGATCTCCGGACAGTTCTGGCTGTGTTGAGGGCAGGTCCATCATGGTCTCATTGTGGCTGCTTATCTCTTGGAAAGAAAAGAGATGTGCAGAGGGAGCAATAATGGTGAACAGCCCTGCTGCTAGTGGCAGCAGCCATGTCCCAGAACATTCTTCACCCCAGGCCCCTCTGTAACGCAAAATGGTATAGCAGCATATTAGAAAACTCATTTTCTGAATCTCTGGGTTCCAACTAAAAGAAGAGAGAAAAAAGAAAGAGTGAGACAAAATGTTTGCAGCTGTTTAAATGGGAAATTTCTGTGTCATTCAGACCTCAAAATCAGATTTGGTTCAGGCATCACATGTTGCTGCACTAGTTTTTACAAGACACCAGATGCTGATCTGAATTGCTTCACAGAAGCTATTACCAATCTAGGAGATTTAGGAGGATGCTGATAAGAGAAGATACAGCAGCTCTGTCAATTGTCTCATTATGCATCGATAAAGGTTGAAGTGGGAGCTTTCATCTCCATTCGATCTCTTCCCAAATATGTAGAGTGGTTGAACGAGCCCTTTTTTTTTTTTTTTTAAATAAAACAACTACATTAAACCTTGCAGAAATTAGTAGATTAATTCACCATCCTTCACTGAAGAGGCAGTTATAGAGATTTTTTTTTTTTAACTGCGTATTTTTTTACATCAAAGCTTTAGAGGCTTCTGCTGACATTTGCTTATTGTGTTTTTAATTATTATTTGCAATGCACCTGTTGCCAAAAGGGGTTTTTGTGTATGCTGTATCAGCAAACCTAAGTAATAATTCCATCTGAAGCTGATAAGGTATAAATATTAAAGTTATAAATGTAAGTTTAGAGAGTAGTTATAGGTAAGTGCAAATATTTTCCATTTGATTTTTTTAATTGCTCTGTCCCTTCTAACAGATCCTAAGGTGTCCTGGAGCCTCTCTGGGGAAGCAGTCCCTCTGATGGCACTGCTCTTGGCTCCCTTTGAATGGAAGCAGCATCGTGACAAAATGCTTACAATAAGTTAGAACAGAAAGTGATCAGCACATTTATATGCCACCATCTTCACATTTACCCTTTTCTTGAATGTGTCTGAAGCTATTTGGAAGCACTCACTTGTGTAAGGAGCAGAGCTGGAGAACACTGCTAGAATCCTGGTACTGTAAATAGGGTAGACTGTGTGGAACAGTTACAGCTGTAGCACTGGGCCAACCCCAGTTTGGAGCAGCAGCTGGAGAAGAAGAGGAGAAGGAAGGGAAGAAGAAAGCATAGGCAGGGATCGCACGGTGCAGCCAGGGCACCTGCTTCTGGTTTCCCACTGTGTTCGTAGGGTTCCTATTGAGTCCTCTGCAGTAAGCTTGCCATCACTTAGTGAGAACAACAGAAGTTAGATCGGAAGTATTCTCAAAAGGAGGCTAAAGTATTAAAATTACAAATATCCTTTTTCAAGGAAATTACCATCGGTGGACTTACATTTCCTGCCCCTGTGATCAAAGTTTGTAGTCTGCTGAGGATTTTGGAGTGGGGAGGTGATGATGTTTGGGTTTGTTTTTAAATTGTGGCAGGTTTAGGTATTTCCCAGCAGGCTTTTCTAAGTAACTTTGTTAGCTTGAAGGCAGAGGCTAACATTTGCAGCTTGTAATAGCTGAAATGTTCCAGTATTCTCAAGTGATTCAAGTGCTTTGGGGATTTCTACTCTAATTCCTTGAGAGCAAAACTTTAAATGTCACTTATAATGGAAGAAATTACAGCAAATATGCATATGAATAACATAACTTACAGTCTAAGGATAACTAAACATTGCTAGAGATGGATATAAACCAGAACAATTGGATCCAAACACAAGCAGCCTTTTAGAAAAGCTGAGATTTGGTTACAGTCTTTATAGCTGAAACGTCTCTCTAAATATCCCTGAAAGGAATGTATAACAACTTGCACTGTAATATCTGAATCACTTTTCAGCCAAGGGGGAAGAGACGGTGAAGACAGCACTGAAAATGTAGATATTAGGGTTGCCTTAGGAGCTGCAAAATGGACAGAACTGGGATAAGCAAAGGAAAAAGTCAATAAAAAGCTCTCTTAAGCTTAATGTGTTTGGGTTTGAAGCTACAAAGCTGTTGAATTGTGTAGAAATAAAATGAACTATTTACATAATGTAAATGGAAAAAGAAAGGGAGAATACACATTCATATTTGTATACATAAGGTCAGACTTAAGCTGCAAATAAATCTCTTTAGAGTGTATCCACACTGTCAAATAACTTACCTGCATGCTTTGTTCCCAAATCTGGTCCTTTGGTCATTTGCACAGGATAGAGTAGAACAACGGTATTCCTCCACACCAGGGGTCCTCAAACTACGGCCCGCGGGCCGGATGCGGCCCCTGGGGCTCCTCAAACCGGCCCGCGGGTATTTACAG
>JAVSBS010003002.1:6815-65561 GCA_033124195.1 Coracias cyanogaster
GCATGTCTGCAGGGTGGTGGTGCCATGCAGAGGCTGGCTGGAATGTGAAGAGCTGGTGTCCCACTGCTTCTCTCCTGGGTGGGAGCACGGAGTTACTTTGGCTGATGTAAGCGGGTGCTCCTGACTCCAGTGCCCAGGAAAGGGGAAGATGCTGCTGTGTGTTGGAGGCAAAGGCTGACACTCCGGGCAAGTGCCAGCTGAAGTTCTCTGTTCTGGTGAAATTAGAAATCTGCTTTCATTGTGGTTACTCACAGTAGCTTTGCAGCAGTGATTAAATGTGCAGCAGAGACAAAGTAGACTTGGCGTGCATCCGTCTCTCATATGTCCAGAAACATTGATGAGACCAGGAGGAATATTAGCAGTTTGCTTTGCCTCCAATGAGTGCTTTTCCATCCTTCTGTGAAGTTGACATGCTGACTTTCTGTGATTACCATTAAGATTGCATCAAGATCTATCTCACCTGGGTCTTTGAAAGAACAACAAAAAGAAATGGGGAGAGAAGTCTTTTTCCCAGCCCTTGTAAGGGCAGGTTGGCTCTGGCTGAGCACCTTCACTTCTGTCTCTAGCACAGCCCGAGCAGCATGTTTGTACTAAGATGAGCCACTGAGCTTGTTGCCCGATCTGCTTGTGGCCTTGGCAGTGATGGAGCTGCACAATCCACAAAGGAACAGCTTGTCCTGCAGCCAGCAGCATCCACCTGCTGCCTCTTTGGGACAAATTGCAGCCATGGCTCTGTGTGAAGCAGCAGGTCTGCAGGTGGAAGGAGCACTGCTTGTCATATGCATGGCATGGTGTGGTGGGTGCTGTGGGAGTGGTTTGGGAATACTGTTGTGGCCAGACCATAGGGAAAGGGCAGCATGTCTGTAATCCCAGGGCTTCCCCATGTCCCTCTCCATCCCCTTCCTCGTGGGGTGCAGGTGGATGGTGTGCTGAAGGAGGGAGCAGGTGGGTTGCCAAGCAAAGCTTTGTGTGAGTTCTTGATACGGAACATATGCTGTGGGTTACAATGGTATTGGACAGCTGTGAGAGCTGCTGAAGGTGGCATGTGCACACTGATGTGGTCTTCAGAAAATAAAAAGTTTTACAGGTAATAGCAGTGTAGCTTGTATTGACTTTCACTCACCAGAACTTACGCACTGGGGACTCATTTTTCATTTTCAGACGTGCAGAGCTTGATTTTGTGTGTGGGAAACCAGAAATGTTGAGTTGGATAGAGCAATCCAACGCAGTGTTGCTTACCAGCTGAAGGATAGCATTAGAGCGTTTTTTGGTTTGGTATTTCTTAGGAAAAAGTAAACAATGCCTTGCACAATGGTACCTCAACACACAGGGGACCTGTGCTGGACCCCTGGCACTGAGCGTGCAGCAAGGCTACTGCCCTGAGCCCTGCTCGAAGCTTCCATGTTCCTCTTGTTTTGGAGCAGTGTATTCCTCCGGCTGTTGTTGGGGACAGAAACCTGCCTGTTGCATAATGTGAGAAGGGCGAGGAGCAGGGTGGTTATCTCCCTCCGCTTGCCCTGATGATACTTTGCTGTTTGGTTTTCCCAAGCACCTGCTCAGACTTCTTACTGTTCTGGCTAATGTGGCGACTACCCACAGATTTCTAAATAGCAGCAGTGAAAGAAGTCAGTTTTCTCTTAATTTTCCTTGGCTGTTCCCTCTTCAGTATCTGTGTGAGTATGTTTAGTAAGCTGGATTCACAACATAAAGGTTAAGAAACCTCTCTGAAGTGTAAGTTCACAGGACCTGATGACTGAAGCATGAAACTTCCTCAGGGCACGACTGTGGATTTCAGGAAGTAAATAAACACAGAATAAGTTTATTGTGCTGCCAGGGTTGAAAAAACTGTGATTTCATTTTCAGCAGAGATTCAGCAAAAGCAGTTGAAATGTTAAGTGCAAATTAAAGCTAAATTTTATGTGAACGGAACATTTATAATTTTGTTTTGGAAGAATGGTTCAACTGGGCCGAAGGATTTGTATGCCAAATAGGACCTCATTTTAAAGTCATGGTCTTGCATAAGCAGCATCTTTCCATCTGAACTAACCAGGTGGAATCATGCCTCCTTCTGCAGGCTGGTCTTAATTTCTGCAGAAGATTAAATTTGCAAGCCCCAGTTAAATGTTTGTTGCTTTTAAAGAACCCTATGGAATTAAAAGAAAAAACAACACAAACCAAACAAAAAACCCTTACCAAAACAACCAATAAGCGAATGTTAGTAGTTAAACATCTAATTCAATGCAAACTCTCAGGTTTTAACTGTAGTGTGAATACAGTATTCACTCTTTGCGCTGCACGTATGTGGTGTTTTCCAGTACTGCTTCATTCTGGTTAACGGTGTGAGCTGCAGTAGATACAGTTCATGTACGTTAACTGGAATAGACAAGTTTCGTTTTGCGCAGTTTGAATCTTTTTTTCATGGATTTAGAAACCTCATTTCTGGAAGTGAACATTGTGTTTATCAGATGTCTTGCTTGTGAACAATTTTTTTAACATATAGAGGAGCACAGAAGTAAGGCTGAAAAGGGGCCAATCTGATGACCTGCTTTCGGTTTGGATATTTTTGCTAGTTCTCTGACAGAATAAGATATTTGTTGGTATTTGTTCTTTGTGAGTCTTAGCAAAGTTCTGGTAATGCTTACGGTTCCTCCCTTGCTTGAAACAATTAGTGCTGATTAAAAGAGCCAGTTTTAAAGAGAACTTGGTTTATCTTCTCTGCAGAGAAGCAAGCATGAGAGTCTTTCCTCTGCTTCAGGCTCCCCTCAGTGGTTTGAAATCTGTGTGTGTGTGTGTCTGGATTTCTCTCCACTGGGGATCTGGGTGAGATTGTACCCCTTCTCTCCCACTTCCACCTCCAGCCTTGCTGTCAGGTGCATTTCTGGTTATTAGGATGCTGAAGTGCCAAAACTTCTATCCCATTGCCACTCAATCAATAAGGAAAATTATCTCTATTAAGAAAGTGAAGCTGGGATGCTGTTAATCAGTTATCTCGGTGTCTGAGGTTTGGTGTTCTCACATCAGTTCTTTATTTAAAATCCATACGTTTATAACTCCTGACTTTGACAGAAGTGCTTCCAGATATGTGGATTGCCCAGTGCAGTCAGCTCTCTTCATTTTAGCCTTCCCTGGTAGTTGATAACGTGCGTAGCACCCTTTGCATTTGTGGGCTGCCTCAGCCTGAAAAAGGACACAAAAAACTCACCAAAGACAACAAATACCCACAAGCACATAGATAACAGAAGTTTGGCTTCTGTCATAATCTCTGCTGTATTTTTTGCTAGTGAATATTTAATTACGCAGTATTTAACACTTCTGTGTGATAATGGTCCCAGATAAGAGGTAGTATATTTTTTTTTTTTTACACACGAATGTAGGTCAGACGCCTGTTTGCTTTTTGCTGCAGTGCTGAAGCCAAAGGAAGATGAGCGGTGGGGAGGCAAAGAACATGTCCTCTGGTCCCTAGCAGCGCAGGCTTCTCTGACTTTAGTCTTTGACTTGAACCTTGCCATGAAGTTAAGTGCCAATGTGATGATTATTTTGGTGAGGGCGGTGATGGGTTCAGCAGATAGGCCATGCAGGTGTTGTGGTTTGCGTGGTTTTTTGGCATGCTAACTCTGGTTGGGCTTACCCCTTTCCCTGAGCAGGGATTTACTCTTGTAGGTTTTCTCAGAGTGGAGCACGGAGCGCCGTGGCTCTGCCAGTGCCTTTCTGCAAAGGCTTAAAGCTCGTGTACTTAGTAACGCTGCTTTGTATGGAGGAAACTTTGATGACCTCTTTCTGCTTGGCTTCAAATACTTCTTAAGCTATGAAGGAGATATAATTAAATTTTCTTTCCATTTCATGTCTTTTCAACTGATTTGGTTTTGATTTCAGAAGAGCTTTAAACCAAGAATCTTTGCTAATGAGAATTAATTTCTTGGTTTTCATTGCAAGCAGTTATTAATTTCAGTTCTTGACTTTGCTTCACTGTTGTTCTTAATGTCACCTCCTTTTTATCTTTCCATGCAGTATTCACCAGCAAAGATTATTTCCCAGTTCCTGTATTCTTCCCTTCTATTTGTATTTGTTCATTTCTCAGTGCATCAATGTTGGAGCTGAGTGAAATAACCAACAGTGGATCACTTAGACTTCTATCCACCCTCCCATCCTTAGGAGCAGGATGGTCACGGGAGTTGTACTTTTAACTATCTCTGACTGTCAGCAGCAGCTGCTGTATGAGAGTTGAATATAGCTGGAAGGAAGCACCATCTCATGAAAACTTTAGAGATAGCTTTAGAAGTGCCCTTGCGGGGTAGTTCTGGGAGTGCTTTTAACGGAGAGAATTTGCCCCAGTTGCTGCCTCTCCTTTGCGAAGGCAGAGGATGGATAACCTGGAGTGCGATGGTGAAATGGCAGGAGTTGGGAGTGGTGTGTCCTAAGCATCAACTGTGTTAGTAGATGCTGCTTTAAGCGGACTGTTTGGCCCAGGCCTTCAATAATTGTCATCTCTCATTCAAGTTTGCTTTATTAGATTTTTTTTTTTCTTCTTCTGATAGAAAGAGCAGCAAAAGGAAGACCGTTAGCCACACCTGGGGGTTGGTTGGTGGCTCGTAGTGATTAGGTGCACTCCTTGTCATCTCATCCTGTTCGTGAAAAAACTAATGATCGTTGAACTTAAGGAAAAAAAAGTGGTGGTGGGGAAGACAGTGAACTGACCCTCACTGGCCTTCCAGTCCTGACTGATAAGTACATTATTGGGAGCAGCTTGTTTGCAGTCCTGGGGATGGATGGGCTGCAGGGAGAAGCATGGGAGTTGGTGCCCCAGGAATGGGAAGGTCTGAAGACCTCACTGGAAGCTCCTGGGCCAGAGCTGTGGCTGTCTCTGCCCCTGGTGCTGATGTGTGTGCTGGCTCATGTGCGGGCTGTGACTTCCCTGGCAGCGACCGGTGTGGTGAGATCTGCTCACACGGTAGCCGGTGCTCCTGCTGCAGGGCCCTGGGCAGGTACCTGCTGCACACTCAGTGGAAAGCCTATTAGTATCATTGTTTATACTGTACTGTTTAATTAATTATTTGGATGTGGCTGCTTTTTTTTCCTCCTTCTTCCTTGGCTTTGGTTCTATCCACTTTGTGCCTGAAACAGGCTTGGCAGGATCTCCTCCATTATTCTTGGGGGTCAGTGGCTTCTTTCTTGCTTTTCTGCATCCTTCTTGCACAATCTCTTGCTGCCCCAACCTGTCTCCAAAAGCATGTTCTGTGCCTTGCTTCAGTGAATAAAATCATGTTTATAATCATGACATGGCATGTGGGGTGTCTGCAGCTGTGCCTTGCTGTGCTGGGGGTGACGGTGCTGCTCTGGGTGTTACGCAGAGATGGGCAGTGCTGCAGGGGAGGTACACCCTGTGGCTGTCGGTCCATGTGTGCGCTTGTGAGCCTGTGCTTTTTGCCACTTCCTCATGCAAGATTAATGGGTTAAACAGCAGCATCCAGTGACACAGCCATGAGTGGTTCCTCAAGTGTTATTTTTGTCACTTTTTAATGATGTGGTTATTTTAAAGGGAAGAAGATTGTTGAGAGACTGAGGACCAACAGTATGTGTACAATATAAAAATCTCTTAGAAATGTAAACTTTTCTTTGCTTGATCAATGATTTTAAAGGTCTTTTGCAGCCTGAATGATTCTGTGATTCTCTATGCTTCATGTTTGCCTTATGGTGAGAATTTCAGGAGGGCAGAGATGCTGCTGGTGTGGCTGGCTGTGAGAAGGTCTGCTTTCTCAGAAAATAACGTTGGTGCTTAGCTCCACTTAGAGAATTGCGAAGACTGGTGTGCTTGGCACAGTACAAATTCAGGAGGTGATTTTCAAGGTAGAAGTGTTTGTGTGACCCTTCTCCTGAACCTTGGCTTGTGACCCCTTCCCTTCTATGCTACAGAACAGACAGTACGGACTCCCTTCAGGAGAACATTTTAACAATACAAAACCCACGATGTTGTTCACCAATGGAGCAAGACCTTGTCCTTCCCTTCCTCACTAGCCCAGTCTCTTGCCTGCTTTGGATGTCGTCAGCATAACTCCACTGGAGTTACAACATGATCCCCAACTGGCATGCAGTGGCTCACAGGTTTTGTGTTATTTAAACAGTTGAACATTTCCATGCTCTGTAGGTAAATGCTCAGTGCTCTGACCATATGTACGGATTACACCTGAAGCTTGTTGTATTTAAAAAACCTTGGGTTTTCCCCACCTCGCAGAAAAGTCAGCATTACTGCAGGGCTCAGTTTTTGGCCATTGGGGATGTATTAGCAGTTTGATCTTGGCATAGTAAACATTAATTGTAATAGGAATGAAATCTGTTGTATTCTGACCCAGGAAATACATGCCTTGGGGGCTGTAATTCTGGCATCTCACAGCAGAGTTTAAAGGAGGGAACTTACTGTGCCTGGAGATAACAACTGCTACTTTCACTCCTCTGCTATTTTTCTTAATGTTACAAGTTATAAAACTCACTAGCAGAGATATATATATATATATATACACACACGTACACTTTTTTTTTCCCCTGTGGAGATGTAAAGGATCTCTGGCCAGCTGGTGGGATTTAGGGAAAGTAGAGAGGAAGAGAGTGGCAAGAGCTGCTGCAGCACGTTGCGTTGCAAGGACATCAGAACATGGTTCTTCTTGATCTGCCCTTTAGGACCTGCTGGTTGGGCTTTTATGGTGAGCAATGACGAGGCCAACATCTGACTGCTGGTGCCCAGGAAGGGAAAGAGCAAAACTGGGGAGGAATGAGAATAGTGAGACCCTCAGAAAGGGAGATAACTGTTTAACCATTGTCTGAATAGTTTCTTGAAAGCCTGTGTGGGGCATTGGAGGGTGACAAAGAGTTGATTTAAATGCAGACTTGCCTCTGGGCAGGGGTTGTTGGTGTCCCTCAGGTGAATGGTTTTGGCAGATCTCCAGCATAGTTCTACTGCTGGATCCAGCTGACTGTGCTCAGGTTACAGTTGTCAGTAAGATGCACATACATTGTGTGTGCTGTGCACTGCTTTTGAGAGAATCAGGTGTGATACACATAGACCCCTTAAAGCCTGCGGTTGAAAAATGTGTTAGAAAAGAATTAAAAATTGAGGCAAAAGTCACATTTACAAGAACACAAGCTGGACCAAAAAAGGGGGTTTGCATCTGAAAGTGCGTCTGCATTTTAAAAGCACCAGCAAAGGCAGCACCTCTGGTTCCCATGCTCACAGGTGAGTATTTTTGTTCCAGAAAGCCTGTGTCTGTGGTGGGTGGCGGCACGGAGGCTGCAACTGCCTGCCCCGGTGATCGTTCACCTTCCCTCTTCCTGAGCTGCTGCTCAGCGATAAGTTATTCTGTGGCTTTTGATGAGTGAGTGAGAAGAATTTCAGCAATGTCATCTGTAATGTCATTACCTGCTTTTTTTCATGTAACAGAGGAATTTATCCGTTTGTATTTTCTTTAACCATATGAAGAAAAGCCATAAAACTCAACCTGAAGCAGAATATATATTTTATTAGAGAGGTCTGTTGTGTTTTAGTTGCTAGGATGTTGAACTGTGAATTGCAAGAGACATGCCTTGGGAAGGGTGATGAGCAGGATGGAGAAGTGAGAAGGTGCATATTTGTGCTATAACAGCTTTAATGAGGAGCATATTGCTGATACATATTGGCAGGACTAATACCTGCAGCAATTCTCTGAGCTTGTAAAATGCTGAACCCACCTGGGACATGTCGTTGGCTTGTGCTGGTAAACAGGCAGGACACCCCACAGCTGGGCACGGGGACTCCTGTATCCTCTGAAAGCCTGTTGTACCCGTCTTGGCTCAGCCACAGTCCCGGTAAGCTCCTGAATCCTCTTCTTGGCAGAGGTCCCTCTGGTAGTGCGGTGTCCAGCCAGAGGGTGTGTGTAATGAGCAGGCAGCACGGGATCTGCAGTGTGCTCTTCCATCATGAGACAGAAACAGTGTAAAGTAGCGTTGGGTTTTTGGGTTGAAAGATTTTCACCTTATCATGATCAGTGTGCAGCCCTGCAAAGCAGAAAGGATTCAGGTGACTGTGTCCACAGAGTTGATACTCATGAGTCGGTTTTGGAGAAAGGTGAAGTCCATGTGTCTGTCTCCAAAGAGAGGGGTGGCTGCCATTGTGCTCCTTTCTGCTCTGTAGTTTTGGGGTAGAGCGATGGCAGCTCTGCTCCTGTAAACTAAAAATAGGATATAAGGGGGTTTTCTGCTTGTACCTGCCTTTGTTTTCAAATACTTTACAGTGAAGCTTTCTTGCTGGGCACATCTGAGAAGCAGAGGAGTTACTGGCCTGTACAAATGAACTTTTCCTCTTTTTCTTGCAATTGATAAACACTTAGTTTGCTGTTCTCACCACCTTCTTCCAGTCAGGAATATTTCATTGTCTCTTACTGCTGCTTCATCTGTACACTGCAACCTTTGAAATGATCAAATTGGTGAAGGTAATAGGGGCTAGTAGTGAATCTAAACATGTATCTGCTCAAATGTATGAAGTTTGAGGGCAGTCATTAAGAGAAGTCATGTTCCTTACTAGAAAAGTAATTAAAAAAAAACCTCTCAGACCCTGGTTTATTGTTTTGTTCTTTCTGAAGGACGGAGAGAACCGTCGTGTCCTTTGAAGGTGTAGGAGCCACTAAGCCAAGTCAGGACTCGCTTTTTAATGTAAATGTCTCTGGTGGCCAGATGTAATCTGCACACAGGGGGGAGGCAGATCTCTTTTAAAAGCATCTGGAGCTTTAGTGATTTCTTGTGTTCTGGTTTTTCCCCAAAGATCCGAGCCAAGAAGAAACCTACTCCAGTGAAGTATGAAGTTGGGGATCTTGTTTGGGCCAAGTTCAACAGACGCCCATGGTGGCCATGCACAATTTGTCATGACCCAGTGCTGGACTGTCACTCAAAAATGAAAGGTACTGTATCTACTCAGATCACAAAGGGGAGGTGTCGTGTTTGGCAGATTGTTGCAGGTTTTAATTAATTTAAAAAACATTTCTGGCCCTTGAAAGGTGTGAAGAAATAGACTGTGCTGTGGAAGACCTGGATCTATAAAGTAGACCTTGATCAGAGGGATGACAGGAGGAAGATGGGGCTGAGGCTGATGGAAGTGGCACAGATAGCTGTTGGACATGTAGGTTTTTCTTCCAGAGTACATGAAGGATGAGTACCTGGGCTGAGCTCAGGGCAATGCAGAAGAAAGAGCAGCCTCTCGAAAAAGAGATGCAGAGAAAAAGGAGATGGAGCAGAGAGGTGAGACCAGAGATGTACAGCAGGTGGGCAGACAGAGATGGGAAGCCTGGAGTGTGAGAGGAGATGGAGAGTCAGCCAGATTTGGAGAACGGGAGGCTGGAGAGGCTGAGAAGCAGGGTGTGGGGTAGCACAGTGGAGCTACTGAACGCCTGACAGTGTGATGAGAATGTGTGAGGAAGTTAAATTTTTTTTGGTCTTGTTTGGCACAGGGAAGCAAGGGGCTGTTTATGGGGAAATACAGAAAAACCTGGAGATGGAGCCACGTGAAAGTTTAGGGCGTAGCGTGTCAGTGTGACTGAAAGCCAGTTGAGTGCGAGGGGAAGAGATGGCGGGGGTGGAGGGGGAAGAGCTGTGCGTGTGTGACTGTAGGGGAGGGCCAGGAAGGAAGGGACTCTTACAAGCTCAAGGCAGAGAAGTGCGGGTGAGTGATGGAGAGAATAGAAGGGAGGGGATTGTTTGGAAATTGCAGCTCATTCAAAGGCTCTCACAGTGCTTTTGGGATCATACTCACTGCCATGAGGAGACTGCCACAAATGGAAAGGCTTATTTGTTTGTTCCTGGTTTTCCCTTCTGATTCTTTCTGTTCTGTGGGCGACTGGAAACCTCTTGGACTGGTGCCATCTGCCACTGACAGCTCTGCAGACTGGTGAGCTTGCCACTCACCAGTGTATTTCTTTCCAATTTTCAAGTCCCTTGCCAGACTAATAACCAAGTGCTGAGAGCAAGTAGACTCTTTTTTGAGTGGCCATCAGCTCAGAGCCCTCTGCTCTTTCTTTAGAGACGTGAACTAGCTTTTCCAACATCGTGCTTACATCATCCCTGAGTCTGGTTGCTGTAGTCTTCTTGCCATTTCTCCACCTTCCCCTTTGTCCTTTGGGAGGCATTCATCCTGGTTCTAGATAATACTGAATCTGCTGTTTTAAATAGTCCCTTTTGAGCTCTCAAACTTCCTGTCAAAGATGTTGCTGGAAGGTGTGCCAGCCATATATTTTCCCCGTGAAGTTTTGGACACGATTAATGTATATAACTGTCCAGTAATCCCCTCTCAGCCTGTGTATGAGGATTTCTAATGAAGGAATCGTGCAGGGAGGAAACATGCTATTCACAAATTCCAGCAAGGTCTGATCTCCAGCTACATGATAGGCTCTCCCATCATGTTTTGTCTGTGTTCAAGCCAATAGAACTCTGGGGAAAATTGCACTTTCTAGTTGTGGCTATATGTAATCTGCTCTGTTCCCCTCCCTGATGCCGAGGTGGCAAAGCTGGTGGATCTGGAGCTTTTGGGCAGGGGAAGCTGCCGGGGCTCTGTCAGAAACAACCGTCCTTCTGCCTTGGCTCTCCTGTTGCCAAGGGAGTGAGCCCTTCAAAACAAGGCAGGTTGCTTCAAACTCATCACTTGTGCAAAACCTCTTCTGCTCTTGGGTCTGGGGCATGGTGTTTTGTTTAAAGCAGTTTGCCTCTTCTCAGCAAGCTCTTGACTCAATTTTTTTGAAGCTCAGTGACCTCAGTCCTGGTACTGTGAATGGGACAGATGAAGTCTGTCATCTTTGCACTTGGTTTGGTGTTGCCCTGGTCATTGTTTGTTATCTTTTCAGTGATCTTGGTCAAAACCTCCACATCCGTATCACTGAAGGCCGGGCTGCTTCACTGTGCTGGCACTCTGGGAAGAGGCAGCACAAACCAAGTGGGCAGCGTAGTCTAGGCTGTGTGTTCAGAGTGAAGGTGTTCCCAGGAGAACATGAAACACACTTTGCGGCAAAATTCACGGAGAGGTTTATATCCCTTGTTCAAGCCTTGTTTGCTCTGTTCTAATGCCTGTAACTGGTCCCTTTCATCAGCACACCCAGTACTGTCTCAATCCTTAATTGTCCCGTGTCTGTTCAGCATTCTCTCACAGAAAGCACCTTTGAAAAATCTCTTGGTTGTCCCCTTACAACTGAGTTTCTTCTTTTGCTCTGTACTTTTCTGCCCAAAGTATGGAGATACTCATTGCAGCTAACATTTTGTCACGTTGCACCTGGTCCTTGTAGGGGGTGTGTGCATGTGTCTACTTAAATACTGCTGTTCATGTTTTATGTCCTAATTAAGAGCTTGTTTGGAAACAAAGCTTTGAACAAGGTGGGATATGTTGTGGTAGGAGAGGCTCAATGTGTATGAGTAAATCCTATCCAGAAGATGTTATTTCTGGGTGGTGGTGTCATGCTGTTGCCTTTTCCCAATGGCCAAGTGGACTGGACTGTTTAATCATTAATCAGGGATTAGTAAAAAAGAAATGTCTTGCATAGGAAGTTATGTCTCTGAAGGAAAAAAATATTTGGATAGTTTTTCAGTTTGTTTTTTTTTTTGCAACCAAACTGTGTTTGTGCTAGACGAGATGACCTACATTAGACCTGTTAATCAGTTGTTTGTAAGAAAAAAAAATTTAGAGAGTAACAACACAGAACACAAACAGTAGGGATCAAAGGGACCTCCCTTAATTCTGAGTAGAAATCCCCAGATGTGGGGGTGTTCGTAAGCAAAAAGTCACTGAAAATTAACTGGCAGATTGTTACTGCTTTCTGTGATTCTTTTTATATGTCTTTGTTCTGTTATATGCAAGGGGGTTAATTCTGTTAAATTTCTCAAAATAGTTTCCAATCGGAGACCATACCGAGAGTACTATGTGGATGCCTTAGGAGAACCGTCAGAGAAAACCTGGGTTGCTGGGAAAGCTATTGTCCTCTTTGAAGGAAGACATCAGTTTGAAGAGCTGCCTATTCTTCGGAGAAGAGGAAAGCAAAAGGAAAAAGGCTACAAACATAAGGTGAAAGATCTGTTTTCTCTAACATGTTTTGGATTCTTTGAATCTGCACAGTACAAAGTATTCCTTTTTGCATGGAACTGCACTTTGACAGCTTTCTTCTGTGGCAGTGACTGCAGCAAGGCAGCCAGGGAAGTGATTCTTTGCATCCTTACAACGAGCGTAGTTTATACGCTGCCAGCAGTTTCTAGGCTCTCTTTTATGTCAGGGCGTGGCCTACTGCTTTTATTGCCCTAGAGAGCTCTGAGAGGCAGAGGAGTCAGGTCTGAATCTGCTCAGCGGCGCAGTCCCCTTCTGATGTCTATTACAGTGCTTCTAAATAACTTCCTGTGCTCTCTGGCAGCCTCTTTTGGCTGCTCCGAAGCAGAGGTGGAGCTGCGTGCTTCACTTGATCACTGACTGAGATAAAGCAGTGGGGTTTTTAGCCCTGCTTCAGTAATTCCCTTTATAGAAACCTGTGAGGACTTTTCATTTGACTTGGAGAATGCTTTGTCAGTGAGCCTGTGGGAATGAGTTTTGTGGCTCATCACATCATCTCCTTTTCCAAACCTAACAGCCCTAAGCAGTTGTAGCCAGTGTAATGTGATGTGACACGGGGCTGGTCTGCGTCTTTGGGAAGGTGACTGGGGAAATAAACTTTTTAGAATTGCTAAAGTGAAGAAGTACAGAGGCTGCTGCGCTGCTGTAAGAGGGCAGTCATACTAGGCATTGGTGCCTGGTTTTTCTTCTTCTCTTTTTCCAAGAGGTTTATTAGCAGTTAAGTACTTAACCCATGTTAATGCTGAGCCATCAGATTAAATGTGCTCTTGCAGATATGAATGCCTGCGTGTAGTGCTTTCATTTGGTTTTCCTTCTCCGAGGGCTTGTTCAGTACCTTCAAGGACTTCTCTCCTTGTGTTCCCAGCCCCTGAACAACTAGTTTCATGCTCCCAAGTAACTTTTCTGGTCCTGAAAGTGCTGCATGGCCAGAATCTCATCCTAAATGCAAATGGCAGGGTCAGTGTGGCTGCGGCAGAGGGAAGCAAATGTTTGTTGCTCACATAAATGTCCAGGTTTACATCCCTGGAAACCAAGATCTAATGTGAAGCTGAGAATCTGCCTGTTTTGCTGTCAGGCTCCGTAAAATTTTTTTAACTGCCGAGATGAAATTTTGTGGGTGTGGGGTTTTTTTAAAGGAAAAGTATCGGAAATTTGATTTCCTCCTGTCTTGGAAATGGTTTTAATTTTAGGAGCAGTTGTGAAGCCTTTAACTTGCTGTTGTGCAGCCAAGACCTACACACGTGGATAACAAAAGTTTCTTGCAGGTTTTAGTTGTTAGCAGATGCTCCAGTCCAGTAGGGAGAGTGCTTTTTGTTTTACACTAAAGGTACAGAGTTAAAGCTGAGAGACTTCTAGGTAGTGGATGTCTGGAATTTGACAGAGTACATTTGAGATGTGTGTGGGTGGATCCCAGGTGTACCATGGGAGCTGATGAAGAGGCAAGATTTAATTGTACCCTTGAGTTCAAAGGGTGCAGGAAGAATCAAGAATGAGTAAAAGAAACACGTCTGCTCAACGTTCTGAGGAAAACGATGCTGCGTGTGTCTTGAGATGCTTATTGGCTGTTGCTTTGCGTTTCTGTGCCAGGGATCCATACCATAGGCATTCCCTTTCACTGACTGTTGTGTTCAGGGTGTGCTGGGATGCCAGGACATCGGATTTTTTTGGAGACCTGTGTGTGCATGGATGTTTTTGCTGTTCTGGGAATACATGGGGAGTTTTATTAGGCTGAGCAGGATTGCAGGGTCCTCACCCAGGAGGGAGTACTTTCCATGTCCAATAGGCACAGTCTCTGAGAATCCGTGTGGTTGTCGTAAAGATGCAAAATGTAGGAGTGTCACTCTGTTCTGTGCCTGTTGTGTCTCTATCTCGCTATCTTGTTGCTTATCCCATCAAATTCTTTCTCTTTTTGTCTCAAATTTTAAGGTTCCTCAAAGATTCATGGCTAAATGGGAAGTCAGCGTTGGACAGGCAGAAGACATTCTTCTTGGGGGTCCAGAGGATCAGAAGTGCAGCCAGAACTCCAGTGAATTGGACAGCGAGAAGGAAGTGCAGTCAGAATACTATGCCAATGGCCCTGGAGTAGAAAGGGACAGGCAGCTGAATGGCTGTTTTAAATCCTTGACGTTTGACTCCAGGCACCTGGTCAGTGAAAAAGGAAAATTGCACAGTAGGCCACATGTGAAAAAGAGCTCTGACAGCAGAAAAAGGACTAGAGTAAAAAAGAGTGGTGCAAGAGGGGAAGCATCTAGGGGAGAAATCAAAGGAAAAACGCCAGAGAGCATAGTTAGAAACATGATTGTTGGGGACCTACCAGATAAACATGCATCTCATGAACTTCGCCGGATTGCCAGCAGCCTGACAGCATCCAGTAGCACCAGGGAAAACCATTTGCTTTCTTCCTTTGGAGAAAGATGTTTTGAAAAGACAACTTTGAAACCAGACTATGAGAATCGTAAAAGTGACGCTCGGAAGAACACGCTCCAAGGGAATTTCTTTTCCAGCGCATCTTTGGAGAGAGAGAAGAGCTCTCTGGGTATTTTGTGCAGTTCCAAATTACAAATACACTATTCTGAATCTGATACTGGTATTGAGAAAAAGCAAGCTGAATCGGATTCATCCTCTTCCCTTTCAGATGGTGGGAACAGTGATGTAGATACCGTGGACCAAAGTTCAGAGAGAGCTTCTAGTGCTCTTGAAGTTAGTGATTCTTCAGATAAAGTGGAGAAGGAATTTCCTATGACATCAAGTGGAAACATTAAGCTTTCCATGTATGTTTCTCAGAAGAGCAACAGAAGGGCCAGGAAGAAGTCATACAGAGATCGCAAATCTCTGGGCAGTTCGGTAACCAACAGACTTGATGCTGAATATGGAGTTGGGGAGCTTGAAGTAGGTTTCTCTGATGCCGAGATGTCATTGACAGCTCTTGAGTGCTCCTCAGATGTGAGAAATGACAATCTTTCCCTAACAAACAAGCACACTGCTCCCCAGAATGTTTCCAGGGACAGCTCCTGGCCTGCTGTTGCAAATCAAGCAATCTTAAAACCGAAAAGCGTGAAATTGCCTCGAATCAGGAGTATAAAATGCAAACATAAAGTTGCTGCGTTGGAGCCTTCCCTTGCAGAAGAGGAGGGTGGCATAAATCGCTGTTCTTCTGATACCAAAGGTTTCTCTGGCCTTCAGAGAGATTCTCTTCAGAGAAGTGGAAAAGTTGATGGTCAGAAGCTGTTAAACAACATGCATGAGAAAACCAGGGATTCTGCAGAAATAGAAACGGCTGTGGTGAAACACGTCTTATCTGAGCTGAAGGAGCTGTCTTACCGGTCCATGAATGATGATGCTGGTGACTCTGGTGTTCCAAAGGCCACAGGACCTTTACTTTTCTCTTCTGCCTCTGGTCGATTGCCTATTGAGCCAGATTACAAATTCAGCACCTTGCTAATGATGTTGAAGGATATGCATGACAGTAAGACAAAAGAGCAGCAACTGATGACTGGTCAAAGTATAGTCCCATTTCGAAATACCAGCACAACTGATGGTTCTGGAAGCAATTCTGCGAGTGGTCTGAAGTCTTTGTCTATTGTAGGTCCCACATATAAAATAGAAAAAAATGGAGATTGTGTCCAGGAAACAGTAAATCCAAACTCCGCTGTAAGCAACTCCTCATTTTCACGCAATCCTCCAACCAAGTTGACGGGGATTGGTACTAGTAAAAGGGAGCCCACGAGTACTGCTGTTTCTGGGACAAATGGCACAAATTGCGTACCCAAACGCAACTGTTCAAAATCTAAGCAGTCATCAAAGCTTGGAGATAAAACAGTTTCAAACAGAAAGGACTTAAAACCAGGAGGGCCAAGTAAGTTGTTAAGTCGGTTATCCAGAGATTCAGGAGAACATGCATTCCGCGTTCATGGTTCGGTTACCAGGCCTCTAGGTAATGAAGCAGAAGATACTGAGAGGAAAGAGTCTATTGATTTAACAGAACACTCAACTGATGAAGACTCTGCCTGTTTATCTGATGACAATTTAGATCGTATTCGAAGGAGACGTGAAGCTGGTAGAAATATTGAGAGCTGCACTTCAGCTGAAAATGGGGAGAGTCCAGACTTGGATTCAGAGGCAAATAGTGAGAGCTCTCTTGGTGATGAGTCTAATGATATAAATCACGTAGCACCCAAAAAGCGATGGCAGCGTTTTAACCAAAGCAGTGCTAGATCTAATAAGCACATCAGTAGATCTAGGGAACAAGGAAACTTGGAGAGTGCCTTTGGCCTGAATTCTCGTGGCTTTTCACTGAAGGGAAATGAGTGCTTGGGACGTAGGCATTCCCCTCATCCAAAGGTGCTTGAGGGAAACCTGACAGAGCAGGACTATGAGAATCATTTAGACTTAGTTGAGAAACGTTTGAATGTATGTGGTAAGCCAAACAACAGTGTGATGGACTCAGAAACAGAGCTTGGCACCTTTGCTCCCCAGTCTGAAATCTCTGCACAAGGTAAGGGAGCTGGACTTGCGCCAGAGTGTATTTGTATACATTTTATACTTTTTCATTTAAAGCATAAGTTATGGAAGGTGGGACTGTTTGACAACGTGGAGGTGTATACATCTGAATGAAGAAAGTGTGACACATTGGTTTTGGGTTCTCCATAAGCATGGAGAAGAAAGAAGGCAGAGCTACTCTATGATTTTTCTTAGCTTTTTGGTTGGAAAGTTTAAATATATTACAAATCATTAGATCCTCCACAGTGAATGGTAAAATAAGCTCCCTTCTGAGTTTGGGTTGTTTGGTTTTGTTTTGTTTTTTTAAACTTATGCCTTTATCATGTGTACTTAGAGCCACGTGCTTGGTGTCAGCTGGATAAGATCAGTGCTAGACAGTTGTAGGAAACAGCCTTGATGGCTGCTCTTACTGTTCTTTTATCTAGTTCTGTTTGACATGGAATCTGTCTTTGGTTTGTTCTGTAGGATTTCATCAAGACAATGTGTTGGGGTTTTGTTGGCGTTTTAGTATGAAATTTTATTAGCTGCTAATAATGAATTGGGGAACCTCAGTTAGATTTCCTAATCTACAGCTCTGGTGTGACTGCTTGAGGGGTGAAGAGAAGAACAGAACAGCCTCCCAGCTGCCAGGGAGGCTGGGTTGGAGGTGGGTCTAGAAGATGGCAGGCAGTAGTAAGGCATCACTGGAAGGGAAATTACCTAGGAAGGAAGAGGCTTCTTAGGACTGCAGGGTCAGACAGCCCTGCCTCTCCCACAGAGGTGGGGACATTTGGTTCAAGCCAAAAGGATTCAAAGATGTATGTGGAAGGAATAGGTCCAGCAGAACCACATTCAACACATGCCATTCTCAGGCTTCTGCAAAGTATCGAGGGAAGCAAATCTTAATGAAAACAATAAAATTAAATTTTTACATAGATTTCATCAAACTGAATTGCCCTGATCTCTTTGCAATATCACATATCAGTATAACTTGACAGAATTTTGAACCTGTGTGCATTTTGTCACTTATGTGTTCCCTCTGCACATTTTGTTGTGAATATTTTGCTCTTAGTGGTTGCTGGAGGTTGCCTGCACCTCTGTTTCAGTGTGGAAAAGGCAGCTCCTGACCTAGTGGTCGCAGGACTTACCCAAGGCAAGTCATGGGGAGGCACAGAAAATGAGCCTGTAGAGTGTAACACACTGGTTTGAAATCATGGCAAGCTTAATTAGTCACTGACTCCTCAGGCTCTGGCTGCTTGTTTTTGAGGACTTAAGTCTTCACAGAGCAGGCAAGAGAATGTGCTTTGTTCTGGTACTGTCAAGGCTCTGCTGCAGGAGGGGGAGTGAGTTCTCGCATTTGCACTAAAATACAGCTGGGTTCTTGTGGCTTCTTGATGGTTTTGCAATTGAGTGTCCTGTAGCATTGCTGTGTGAGATGAAGGTGCAAGTCTGCAGAGAGAGCTAGAGAAGAACCGCTGCGAAGAGGTAGTGATGTCAGGAGAAAAGTGGCAGAGGAAGGCAGCAGGCCCCTGGGTGAGGTGGCACAGGAGAGGAGCACGGAGAGGTTATGGTGCTGCATCCCTGTGTGCAGCAGCGAGGGCCAGGGTTTGCTGGGAAAAGTGGCAGATGGGCAGCTGCACCATCATTTAACTCCCCTGCCCTAAAAGGCAGGTCGGCCTTGGAGCATGCCTGAAGCTTACACATACAGATGTGCCGTGGGAAGGCACTGGAGCCTCCGTGTGTGAGGAGCTGTCTGGACTGCTTAACATCACCAGTGAGCTGGTGGGATTGAGGAAACCTCTAATTCTGTGAATAGCCCATCTGTGGAAACCAATTTTCCTTTTATGTTAGGCAAGGCCATTTACATAGAAAGTAGAGAGTGATGCTGGGAGTTAGGTTAACTGCAGCTTACGGAAGAGAAGGAGTTTGCTCTGCCAGTGCTTGGAGAAGATGTGGCTAATCCTGTCCACAGCAGGCAGAGTATGAGTACGTGAGACCACAGCAGAGTGCAGTTACAACTGCGTCACTTCCACTGAGCTCAAACTATATGAAGTCTTTGTCAGAGTTGACTGGCAACATTTGGCATATTTTTACTACCAACTTCATGTGTGATTTAGAGCAAATAAGGCTGATGTGAAGATTGGTGGAATTTGCTGATACGAAACATTTTTGTTAAATAAATTTTATCAGGTGTGGGATTTGCTAGTGCCAGTCAGATTGCGTTAGGGGTTGGCTTTGGAAGAAAAAAAAAATATAAATGCAGTTAAGCCATCCCTTCTGGCACAGTGCTGTGTGCTCTGCCACGTGGCTTTGGAGCTCTGAGTGGTTGCCCAGAATGAGGATACCCCATCCTATAACTGGTATGTTCTGAAATGTGCACTTTACTCAGTCACCTGTGCAGAGCATTACTAGAAAATAGCTGTTTGAGAAAGTTATTCCATCTCTTTTGGCCAAGTTTGATGTTTTCATGCTTGTTTAACCACGAAGCCACAACAAAGTGTAGCAATCTTGTCCAACATCCCTGTTCTGAAGTGTTGTGCTGGAATGCTTTGTTATAAAACATTTCCCTCTTAAAGAAGAAAAGCCACCCCCTACATATGAAAAGAAGCAAAGAGAATAATCACTGTTTGTTAACAAACTTCTAGGAAACTGCAGATGTTTTAGTGACTAGGAGAAATCTTTTGACAATATTATTTAATACTTTTGAAAACTAAAAAATAGGAAAAGTCACAGGTGTTCTGGGAAGTGAGAGAAGGACATAAACTTGCATCATACTGCTTTTGCAGCTTGCTGAGTAGAGATGATGTAGAGTATCAGGGCTCCTTTTGGGAGCTTGCTATGCGCTGGGGCATTGAGGTAGCATAGCGTGGGTGCTTGGGTTTGGATCGAGGAAATACCTGTTACCGGGTTTCCCTTGTGATGGTGCATCATTGTGCAAACACGATACATGAGCCCTGCAGAGCTTGCAGTCCTTGGTGAGGACTGTTGGCTCCCCGATCTCATTGTGGGATCTATTGTTGGGAAGCAAAGGCAATAAATGGGCTTGCAGGAGCAGATGGGGAGTACAAGACTCTTGTAGTACATACAAAAATATGCCAGGGACAGGAAGGAAGGAGTTAGGCTCAAGTGTGAATAGTGAAACTAGTGTCTGAACCGCGTCATGGGAAAACTGTGTTTTCCTGTAGCCCTGCACTAAAACCAGCAGAGTTTGGGTTCACAGCAAAAGCAGGGTGATGAGTCTGAGGTGCTGATGGTCTCAGGTTTTGATAAAAGTGCCACAAGAAGCGTAGGTGTAGTTTGTCTAAGGAGATGTTGGATGAAATTCCAGGAACCTCTCAGTCAGCTGTCAAATGTTTTTTTCATTTATTATCTGAACTGCTTGAAGTCCCTTAGGTCCTTAAGAATCCTACCTGCCATGTCAGGATTGTGGAAAATAGGAAGCTCAAAAACTGTAAGGCTGTGTCAAAGAGCAAGAAGTATCAGGGCTCTTCCCACATGGAGCCACTGGAAGAGAAGGCAGGAATAACTATTATCTACAGATCATGAGGAGATAATTGTCTTGTGATTGTCTCAGAAACAAAGTCTTGAAGCTGCTTTCCTTTTTTCTTAGTACATTCAGAGAGGAAGCGCCTTAGAAAGCCAAGTAAACGGCTTCTGGAATATGCAGAAGAGTATGATCACTTATTTGCACCCAAGAAAAAATCAAAGAAGGGCCAGGAGCAATTGCAAAAGGTGGGTGAAGGCTAACATGCTCTTCATGGTCACTACTCTGGGGCTCTGGTCTGTGTGGTTTAGATGCATTCTTGCTGGCTGAGTGTTTTTGCTGTGTGCAGTGCCTTGCAGAATGAGCATTTTCACCAACGTGTTTCACTGTGCCAGGTGAATTCTGTGGTGAGGTCCGAATTTGAAGGAAATCTTCCTGCACCATGCAGTCCTGACAGAGATACCCAGCAGGAGCCAAGTCCTTTGGTTTCAACTCCATCTTCCGCCAAAGAGTCCCCTCCCATCCTGGAAGCAGAGCGTTCTTTCTCAGAACTAGGATCCCATTCCACTGATCCTGCTGATCAACTTCTAGAAAGACGTTCAGATTTTCCAGAGCTGGTACTGTCTTCCTCAGACGTTTCTGAAGTTTCTGCTTCTCCAGAGGCAGAAGAGAGATTCCTGAAGTCAGGTAAGTGAGAGATTGTGTGATTCTGCTCCCATAAGTAACATGTCACATGTTGAGTGGAAATTGTTGCTTCAGTCAGCATGAAAAGTTTAGTAGCTGTTGATCTGTTTGGTTTTGCTTGGCTTCATTCAAAGACCGTTAGTGGTGCCAGGGATGGAGAGAGGGCGGGTACAGTGGGTGGCCCAGTGAGCTGGATGATTACACTTACGCTGTTAACTTTATGGGGTGTGATAGTCCTCCTTAGGTCCTGGCACAGAATACCCCTTTGTCCAAATTAAGAAAGTCACAGCTCCTTCTCCAAGTCTTTGCCATCTATGCTAGCAAACAGTGTCATTCCTTTAGCCTGAAGATCTCTTGCTGCTGTGAAGACCCTTTGGATGTGGATGAACGTTGCCATGCTGAGGTTGATATGTAAAGTGTAATCTGCATAGCTCGTGGGGTGACTTTTTGCTGTTCTAGTGAACTCAGGGAATTGTAGCACAGAAATCCCTCTGTAAAAGCTTTTTATTCTTAAAGATTCTAAGGATCTGCAGAAGTAGATCTAGCAGCAAGCCAGGGCTTTAGCTATCAGGCACAGTATACAAAGAGCAAATCTGGTCTGATGGGCTTTTCCACTTTCCAGCAGTCATTATTAGTGTCTACTTTGTAGTATGTTCATTCTCTGATAATGTCTAAAGACAAAGCCAGAGCTAAAGCAGGTGTTCTGGCTGTGTTAACTTGGAGGGAACACTGCTCCTTTTCTAAAGGGCCTAGGGTCAAAAAACTTAAACCAAACAGAGACGTATGGTCACTGGGAGGTCAGTTAGCCTGTTACGGTTGAGGGCAGAGGGATTGCCTTTGCAGTCTTGAGGCTGGCAGGTGGAAATGGAAAGTTGAAGATTGAAGGAGGAAAAACTGGGGATATGAACCTGAGGTTGGAGATGCACAGGGTGCAGCAGTGGGAGCAAACATCCAGCCTGCAGAGGTTGCAGGCCCTTCCTCCTCAGAAAACTCGCCCCTTGCTAGGGCGCACAGAGGTCTTGAGAGCGATGCCATGTTGTCCTGCGATTAGGTGTCTAACGGGTACGCAGTGCACCCAGAGGTGGGTGTCACAAGGGACATAGCTGAGGCTGATAAAGCAGGTGACCAGGGGAGGACGGGTAGCAGGCTGGTTCTGTGGAGTGTTTTGCGCTCTGGCATCATCATTTCCTGGTCTTTCTAACTTTATACTGTTGCCAAAAATACTGTGGATGAGCCCAGGTCTAGCAACCTGTTCCCTCCTGAGTGCAAGCAAAAAGCTTGGGTAGGAAATGGTGCAGGTTACGTCTAGTGTGTTTGGGGTGTCTTTTCCCAGGAGTGTCCTTTAACCAGAAGCTTCTCCTTCAGCCTGTTTACTGGGTGCAGCATGAACGCTGGTGGGAGTGTTGTGGGAGTGGAGGCAGGGCTGTATTTGTCAGTGGTGAGACTGGCTTACGCCAGATCAAAGTGATTGGGAAATTATGATCTGAATTGCGCTGCCAGGATGTGTTACTGCTGGCATTGACTTCATAGGCTCTCTACTGTGTCTGGGTTTTTGTATTGCATGTTGAGGTATGCCTGAAGGTCACAGCAGACTGAGATCTATTTTTGTGGAAGTTGTACAGAAACAGATAATCGGTATCTCTGCCCAAGGAGCTTATGATCCCAAAGACAGGGTGAAGCAGGTTGTTTTGAACTGTTGGCTAATATTCGTTTAATGGTCTTAGTTTGAAGAGAAGAAAACTCTCGTTTATCTGATGGGAAGAGTTTCATTGCAGGAAACTTCGAAAGCAAGCGTCAAAGGAAGCCCACGAAAAAGCTCTTGGAATCGAATGACTTGGACACTACCTTTATGCCAAAGAAGGATGAATGGACTCCCTCAAAGAAGGTACTTTCCTTCCAGCTCTTTCGAAAGTCAGATAGAAAAGGAGCCTAGACAGCAGACCCTGCTGAATGAGACAGTGCAGTGGGCTGTGGTTTTTGTTCGCTGTGGCCCAGGAGCAAAGATCCACTCTTCCCAAAGGTGCTGGTTGCTGTGTTGTGATGAAGAAATCTGCTGAATACAGATGTGTTCCGCTCCCCACTTCTATTGGGTAGTTTTGGCTGTAAAATCTCTCTTCATTGATGTATATGGAAAAAGGAGTGATTTGGATGCTGGCTGGGAAGGTGTAAGCAGAAATATTCAGCAAAAAGACTTTGTCACTGTTACGTTGTGGTGTAGCTTGAACCTAAGGCTTTGTCCTTTTCTGTCAGACTTTCTCTGAACAGTGTTTCCTTTGTTACTGTCCCAGGTGAGCTGGTGAATGGTATGTAAGTGCAGAGCTTGTAGCAGGATGGAGGCTTGAATTGTATCACATATAGTATACAGCATTTGGTGCAGATTTTTAAAGAAAATGCTGCTTTTGTCCGCTAAATACTCTGTATTCAGTGACATGGTTTGGGAAAAAGCAACTCTCATTATTTCAGGTGGTGTACTTGGTGTACCTGTTTCTAAGGCTGATTCATAACAGTCTTCTTCCTTTCCTTTCTGTCTCTCTTTGTGCCATGGTCGTAGTACAATTATCACAGTTGCAGTAATGCAGAGGCTGGGGTATTTCAGTCTTAAGCTCTGTAACAGTGTAAAGCTGGAAGAAAGTCTCTGTTCCCAGCAGTTTACAAGGTTTTAGCAGCCTTTTGGGGAGAGGTGAGGAAGCAGCAGATGATGCTGATGAGCACAAGACACAGCAGATGCAGTATTTCTCCCTGCCCAGAGGCTGACTTTTCCATGTGGGATGAACACACACACAAATAAATGTTTTCTTGTAAAGGCTTGTGAGTGGCTGAGGAACATGTGTCTCTGATTCTCATCTGGTGACTTGACTTTGGTGTGTATTTATAGGGCACCGGCCCTTCAGAGAATGACAGTTCTGAGCTCTATGCACCGGCCCACTTCCCGGACCTGGGAGAAGGTATGTGGGGGTAAATGGTTGGTGACACTTGGATCAGTGACTGTGGTTCTGTGTGTGTGTATAAGGGCTGATGGGTGCTTGCCTCAGCTAAAACAGTTACAGAAGAAATAGGTACTGAGATTGTTAACCCATGCTACCGTTAGGTCTTTGATTTCCCTCTAGAAAGTAGAGATGGCGGGCTCATCTTTCTATGAGATGATGTTCACTTCTTATCCGTAACTTAGGTGCTTGCAGTAGACTGATCAGAGCAGGTCCTGTACCACTGTGCCGTGTTTTGCCTGACGACCTCTTGTGAACAGGCTCAGCAGTGGCTGCAGTGTCCCACGGGCAGCTGTGCACAGTTGCATCGTATTCCCTCCCTGGCTGCCTTTGTATCGCACTGGTATTGGTGTTGCAGGGCAGTGGGTGGAGGTAGTTACCAGCATTTGGTTTGCAACGTAAGCTTTATGTTGGTAGCGTTTCTTCTTTTCTGCTAGGTGGCTGTCTCAGAAAAGTCAGTGGATACTGTTTAGCAGCCTAGCAGAAGAAGCTTCTATCAGTGTGAAGTGGTGGTCCTCTGGCTGCAGGCCAGAGGGCAAGCTGCCTGAAGGCTAGTATTGCCTCAGCCCTTAGGCCCTCAAAGAGAGCAGGACCCAGCCTGAAGCTGGGTAAGGAAGAGAGTGTAGAACTTGCTGGTGGCAACTGTAGCAAGGGAATTATTTTTGCATTTTCCTTGAATGGTCTTTCTGTTGCATCCCAGCTTCTGAAAAGCTCTTGGAGAAGCAGCGGAAGCGGAAGAGACAGCGCCATCCCTCTGCTGCAGTGCATTCCAAGAAGGAGAGAAATGAGGAGGGGCTGGGGGAGACCCCACACTCCGAGGTATTGTTGGGTCTTCCTACATGCTGTTATCCTATAACCTGTCTGCTACTTCCCAGGGCACTTTGCACAGCCTAGGCAGGTTGTCTTTGGCTGGCTGGCATGTCAGCTGGGAGTTTGTCCTACGGATGTAGTTGCATGAGCTGGGGTTGAAGCTGAAGATACCAACTTGATTTAGCAGCTATTTGTGATGACTGCTCAGTTTTTAAGCTGCTATTCAGCTAATTCTCCAGGAGAGAAGCTGTTCTGATCTAAGGGAACCAGGTTTTGCCTGGCGTCTCGCTTTGCACCTCAGAAGGTCTAACTGCTGTAAAAGGTCTTCTCCAGTGGTGGTTGTGGGAAACTTGCCCTTTTATGCATCAATATGAAGCACAAGCACTAAACTGTAGACTTCAACCCCTTCTTCCACTTGCCCCTGCTCACTGGGATGAGCTAAGAACTGTGTTGGAGGGGATGGGGGGACTGTTTGTGACTGCTCACAGGAGCCTCTGATTGCATTCTGCCAGAATGGGATCCCAGCAGAAAGGGAGAACTGGGGCAACTCTCTTCTACTGGATCCCAGCGGAGTCCGCATACAGCTATCTCTGACAAGCACATTTTGCCTTTTAGGAATGAGCCAGGTATCACCAAGTGTAGGGGAAGCAAGACTTTTCCTGGGAGAGGCAGGACACCTCTGGGCCTCTCACCATCGCCTCTCACTTCCAGTGGCCCAGTTTCAGCAGCAGGCTGTTCTGTCAGGATAGTCAGTATGTATTTCAGGAGCCAATTATAGACATATGTTGTTATATTTGTTGTTATATGGCTTTCAGCAGAGCCCGTACCTTGCACTGCTTTGAGCAGTGCCAACCACCTTGCTGCTCCTGCTTTTTGAAAAGAGTGTTTTTGGTGGGGGTGATAAAGGGGGGTGACGCCCCTGGGCCATGAAAGCCTTCCTGTGGCGGTGTTACGTGCTCATCTGGAATCGTGTTTCAAAGAAGCCTGTACAAATACCTTTGCCAGTGCTGGGGAGTAGTTAACACTGTCTGCTGTTAGGCACCCACTAAGAGACTGGCTCAGCTCTGAGCCAGCAAGGTGTCTGTGAGTCTTTCATAGGCAAGAAAAGAGGGGGCAATGCAGAGCAGCAAAGTACCTAGACTGTGGTTCTCGGTCCTGCACCCACCATTCACTGCAGAGGAAGCCCAGGGAGTCTTAACTGCTTCCAGCCTCAGACATCTGTGTTGAGTACCTGAAGTTAGGTATGGTAAACCATGCCAAAAGAAAAAAAAGGCAATGCATGGCACCTTTGCCAGCATCCATTTCTGTGTGACTGTGTCTTTTGAGCTGCTGTGGTGAGAGTGTTCACCCCTTGACTTAGGTGAGTATTGGGATGCTGTGGAGAAGCAGTTGTGCTTTCATGTGGAATTTGGACCACACTGGTCCTTAAGTGACTTCCCACACACCAGGCAAGGAACTCCACTTTGTGCTGAACCATACTAGAAGAAATAGATGGTCTGATGATACAGCACAGTGAAGCCTTGGATCCAGCTACTTTCAGAGGAAAAGAGGCCAGAGGAAAGCTTGTCTGCCTGGGCTGAACTAAGCAGCTTTCTCTGTCCTTGCCTGTTTGTGGAGCCGGGAGTGCACGTTTACAACATCAGGGCAGCAACAGACTCAGAGAAGGAGATGGAAAACGCTGTTGAAATTATTGTCAAGGTTGTGAGCCAAGGTCTGGCTATGGCAAAGAACAGGCCAGGCTTTTGAGGATGTGCCAGATACAGCAGCAGAGATAGCTCTGGAAGAAGACCCAAGATGAGAGACCTGCCCTCTGTAGGAGGTATGTCATTCTGCAGCGCTCATGTGGGTAGGGGAAGGAGGGGGAACAGCATGACAGATTCTTTTGAGTGATGGCCTTGAATGGCGATCCCCTTATCCCCTTGCACAAGTACCTGGCCTTGCCCATCCTGCCAAGCTCTGACATTTCTCTTCCCTGTGAGGTTCTGGGAGCATTGATTAAAATAAGGCTAAGATCCTAGCATGTGAAATGTGCAGATTGGCCAGCTGTCTGCAGAACCAAATGGGATGGGTTTAGGCTGAAAGAGCAGGGCTAGAGCATGCTGTGCCACACTGGGCAGTGTGGGCCCACTTGTTAAGGTAGCATTGCTACTAGCAAATGCTTTCAGATCTGAAAGGGGAGTTGCTGGTTAGTGGTACATGACTCCTAGATGCATTTTGGTCTGCTGTTCCATTCACATGTGAAACGCAGCCATCAGGGTTCAAACCAAGGAGTGCAGCAGTTATGGTAGAAATCGGCCAGAATGATGGAAAGATGAACCAGTTCTAAATCCCTCATACCTCTATCTGCAGCAAATCTGAGTGTGCCCCCTCCCACCTTCCAGAACACTGTCTTGACACCTCAGCTACAGCAGGAAGCTGGTGCCGCTGACCACAGGGTGGGTGGTGCTTGTTTACCAGCACCCTGTCCCACTCCTAACAGAGACCTCAGTGACCACTTACTTGGTCTGTAGCCCTGGGGCCTCCACACAAGCAGAAGCTATAGCTGACCTTGTTTGCCCACACCGGTAGCTGGTTAACCCTGCTCTTGTTCTTTGTTACAGTGACCCCTGCAATCCTGAGGTCACTGCTGAGCTGAGCAGAAGGGGGAGCACCTATATAGGAATAGGAGAACCTGAGCTGTAACCAGTCCTTGGAGCACTGGTCACAGGTGCTGCTCCTGGAGCATTCAAGGGGCCAGAGCGAGTGTTGGGGCCAGAGGGCTGCCTGGCAGCAAGCTATAATCCCTAGAAGTAGAGCTTCAGGGGCAGAAGTGTCATAGCACTTAGCTTGAGAAGCTGCTGTTGCCTACAGGGACAAAGGTGGCTGATGTGTTCTTAGGTGGTCTTTTTGCCAGTGCTGTAGAGACCTTTCTCTTCGCCCTGCCAGGGCTATGTGGTAGGGTAGCAGCAGCTTATGTGCTCCTTATCGCTATTCCCACAGGTGGCATTGCTGCCAGCCTCCCAGCAAGGTTGTGACAATAATCTGTAAGGCTCCATATAGCATGGTATGGACTGGCAATAGTTTGTAGCTGGGGCTTTGTTTTTTTTTTTTTGTGCTAAATAAAGGCAATTTATACCATTCGTCTTTGTATTGTGTACTTTAATACAGCATCAGTGCACTTGTGCATTGTTGCTCCACAGAACTTACATGGCTTTAAAATGTCCCCAAATCAAAGCATACTGCTACTTTTAGGGAATGGGAAAAAAACAGGCGGAGGAAGCATCATTATCTGACCAGGATACCAGCTCCAGATTCTTCCAGCTTTAAACTTTGGGAGATCTTTATGTCCTTCTTTTGCTCAGACCAGTGGTGTGTTCAGAGGGCATTCAGTTCAGCTTGCGGGCTTTTGTAGGACCACAACTCTGACTGATCCTCTCCCATACAGAAAGTGGTACAAAACTCCCTCTTGTGATCATTGTCTGGACACCTGGCACCAAGCAGGTGTGAAGGCCCAAGAATTATGGCTGCTGCTCCTGCCAGCAGTTTGAATTCCACACAACGTCCTTCAGGTGTATGGTTCATGCTTGGGCATACACTGGGTATGACTTGGTGACCCAGGGAGGACCTGCCAGCTGTGCACAGAGATCACTCAACTAACTGCAGTGAGCTGGGATATAAAAAAAATGGCAGAGTCCTTAAAATGTTCTTACTCAAAGCACTTCAGCTAAAGGCATCACTTTGGTGCAGCATTAATGGCCCTCAAGGCATACCCAGTCTGGAGTGACAGCTGGGGTTGGTGAGACCACTCAAGTGTTGCCTAGACTGCCTGAGAGGCGTTTCCTAGTCCTTAGTTGCTTGTCCTGACAAAGCAAAGGCAGCGCTGCCACATGCAGCTCCAGGACAGCAGTATCTTGTGGTAGAAACAAGTCTCTAGGGTATCTGCTGCTCTCCTACCCTCAGGGCAGGTCCCATGGACACATAGGAAGGTGTCCTTCCACCATGGGGAGCCTATGGCAGGATCCCTGACTTGACCCATGAGGGTGTGGTTGGGCCTTTATCATTTGAAACACATCTTCTCAGCAGGATGCTCTTTTCACTGGTAGGTGTTAAAATACTGGACAGATGCTTATGAAAGACTCCAGGCCGGAGGCGGGGGGCCAGTGTGTGTAAATGCCCTGCTCACGGTGGTGTTGGCCAGCTGGTTCATGCTAACACAGCCCTTGAGTACCTGCGTGGGTTAGGACAAGCTGAGTTACAGGTGGGGAAAAGTCTGGCTCGTTTTCTGGTTGAAGTTCTTCATTTATATTTCCAGCAGAGCAGACGCCAGTGTGCAGGGTGCTTCAGACTACTCCAGCCTGCCTGCCTGGTTTCTGTGCAGGGCAGTACTTTTCTTCCTCAGCCATGACTCCTTCCTCACAGAGGGGTTATGTACAGGAAAATAACTCTTGTCGAATATGTATTTTTTAATGATCTAGTAAACTTAGAACTGTTTCCTTTCCTTTCTTGTGTTTTGGTGGAACGGTACAGGGGATGTTCTCTCCAGTCTGGGTAACACATAGACCAACTTGTCAAACCTGTTGTGTGCTCAATGGCTGAATTTGTAGTTTCCAAGTCAGGACAGGAGCTAGTGACAACCGTGACTCTAGATTTCTTTTTAAAGGGGGAGACTTCGGTTCATGGGACTGCTGCGAGCCCCAAAGAGGGTAATGAAGAGGGGTCAGAGAATGACCATGGAGTGCCTTCATCCAAGAAGATTCAGGGGGAGCGTGGAGGAGGAGCAGCTCTCAAGGAGAACGTGTGTCAGGTAGCATCCTTGAAGAAATCTCTTTGAAACCCTACCACTGTAAAGTGTTTTTGTGTAAGTTCTGGGACATGCTAGTGCCCTAGAGAAGCTCCGGTACCCTCAAGGTGATTGTAGTAGAATTAACCAGCTCTTTGTGCTCTGAATTGAGCCTTTCTTCTGTGATTGTCTCTCCTCCTGCTGAACGCAGATGTTGAAGAGATGTGACCAACCTAAGATTTGTTTTAGCTGAAGCATGATACCAGGGACTGAATGGCAGTGGTGAAGCACAAGCCAACCTGTATCGACATAAGGAAAGCAGCGTTTTTCTGCAGGAGTCTCTGCTGGCAGTCCTGGCTGGCATGCAGATTGCTTGTCTGAGATGAGTTGGGGAAGGAGGTTGCTCAGAGCTGACAATGTGCTTTTTTTTTCCTCCTGCAGATCTGCGAGAAGCCAGGGGAGTTGTTGCTGTGTGAGGCACAGTGCTGTGGTGCTTTCCACCTGCAGTGCCTTGGGCTCTCTGAGATGCCAAAGGGCAAATTCATCTGCAGTGAGTGTTCCACAGGTAGGGCAGGGTGGATGGACAGGCTGCTTGCTGCGTGCTTATCTGGTGATGCGCCTGCAGTAGGGCCACTAACTACCTCTTGGCTCTCTAATTATTGGTTTGATGTTTGCTAACGACTTTCTAATTAACTGGCCTTAATGTTGATTCGGTCATGTAGGGTGCGAAGAGGTGAATGTCCACAGTCTGGTAGGAAAGAGAAGGGGTTATTCTCTAGGGAGAGAGATCTGGTGGGGAGGATGAGTCAGAGGCGGGCTGGAAAGGGTGGAATGTCAAAGCCGGGTTGTTGATTTTTTGTTTTCTTCTTATTTTTTCCCTGGCCTGAAATCACAACTGTAATAATCTTTCGTTCAGTCTGGAGTTTTATTGCAGCTGCAGGCAAAACCAGCCTGCTGCAGAAAGTGGTGCTTTGGGATAGGTACGGTGAGGTGGGAAGGTGTGCTGTGCTAACATGCAGCGTGGTAGAAGTGTCACGTCTTCATTTAGCCCTTCTGCTGCTCTTTCTCCAGGGGTCCATACCTGCTTTGTGTGCAAGAGCTGTGGGGAGGATGTAAAACGGTGCTTGCTGCCCCTCTGTGGGAAGTATTACCACGAAGCGTGCATACAGAAGTATCCTCCCACGGTCATGCAGAACAAGGGTTTTCGATGCTCCTTGCACATATGCATGACTTGTCATGCAGCAAACCCAGCAAACATCTCTGCGTCTAAAGGTACTGAAACCACCCAGGGTGGCCTAGGGCATGCAGTTGAAGGTTTTTCTGTTTTTCGTGTCCACTGTGCAGTTACACCTGGTCCACTCATGCTTTATGTTTATTTTCTGTCCTTGCCACAGCGCTTGCTGTGGGAATGGGCTCTCTCAGGAGGCTGGGAGGGGTGTTGTCTCTTCTGCGAGGTTGCTGCTCATCAGCACTCCTCGTGGTCAGATATGGCAAATAAACCACGGGTCTGTCCAGATGCGCGGATACCTGCATGTCCAGTGCTGCCGCATGGTTCCTCTCTGGTTTTTTTAATAAGACTCTAGGGCTGTACGGACACTCTCATGTTTCTCCTACTTACTTCTCCAGTGTGCCGTGCTGCAGCCAGTGCCTGCTCAGCAGCGATGGCATAGCGAGCAGCGTACTAAAAACTATGATACTGTTGTAGTTCACATTTTTTTACAGTGCAAACCATCGTCTTGTAGTAGCGACACCCCTGGGCTAAGCTTCTCAGGAAACATTTGTTCAAGCTGGCTGCAGCAATACCTTGATCTGTATCTCACATGATTAAACTTAAATCTTCTATGTGATTGCCTTGTATATTAGCTTCTAAAGCTACCTTTCTTTAAATCCTTAAATCCGTGGTATCTTGATGAGTGACAATAAGACCAGCTCTATTTTTATCCTCAGTATTTGTTTCAAAGTTGTCTTTTTTCCCCCACATACCAGTATTTGGTGTAGAGGACAACACCAGAGGCCTAAAGCCAATGGCTGACAATTTTCCTACTGAGCATTTGCATTGTGTTCCTCTGGCTGCTGCTTCTTGGTGGTCAGATTAACCCCTTTCCTCCCACCTCTTCTCCCTGTTTGTAGTCTCCTGTGAGGAACTGAAAAAAAGACTTTCAAAAACCTTGCATAAATTAGGCCTGTAGGCAATGCTGAATTCTTTGTTCTGGAACTTCAGGGTAAAATCTGATAGAGCAGAGAGGCAAGTGCTGATGTTTTGAGAAGCTACACGGATTGGTTTCATTATGTGTAGCAAACCACTTGGAACACCCGCTCTGTAATTACTGTCTGAGCTGATTTACTAATTATTTGTGTATGATAAGAAGCAGTCCCAGTCTGTGAACTCTTGAACTGTGTCCGCACAGCATGCAGGAGATTTTTCACTCTTAAATAATACAATTTAATATATGTTACATACAAATATATATTAAATATATTTAATATATTTTATATATATATATTAAAAAAAAAATTAATAGGAATCTAGTATGTAATGGATGGTGTATAAAAATTAAAGGTCAGTTTCCTTTTCCAAAGATCATCTCTGGTTGCTCCTTGTGAGCTTAGGTATCAACAGAGGTTAGTTTTGGCAAGAAACAAATTGTCCTTGTTGAGAGGTTTACTGTGTTCCTGACATGTTCTGGTGCCAGGTCGCTTGATGCGCTGTGTGCGGTGTCCGGTTGCCTACCACTCTAACGACTTCTGCCTTGCTGCTGGGTCTGTGGTCCTTGCCTCCAACAGCATCATCTGCCCCAATCACTTCACCGCACGGAGGGGCTGCCGCAACCACGAGCATGTCAACGTCAGCTGGTGCTTCGTCTGCTCAGAAGGTGAGGCGGTCCACACTGGGTCCCTTGTTGCCAAGGAATGCCCTGATAAATCATTAGAGCTTTGGCCATCCAGAGTATGCCGCTGAGAACTGCGGAGAACAGATTGCCTTCCTGTCCATCCCCATTTAAGTCCAACTTCAGGTTAAGGCTTCTTCTGGATCCTTAAAGAGTTCTTTGCAGCATGAGTAGGGGCACAGCTTTTGAAAAGGGTTTGCAGAAGAGCATCATGCCCTCCATGTGGAAGTGTTGAGCCCAGGGCTTGTGCACAACAACTCTGATAGATTTCTTCTCCCTTTCTTTGCAGGGGGCAGCCTTTTATGCTGTGAGTCGTGCCCGGCTGCGTTTCACCGTGAGTGTCTAAACATTGAGATGCCTGAGGGAAGCTGGTATTGTAATGATTGCAAGGCAGGCAAAAAGCCACACTACAAGGAAGTAGTCTGGGTGAAAGTTGGGCGCTACAGGTAGGTGAAGGTAGAACAGACTTGTCCACATCCCTTCTTCATCCAGTGCTTATGGTGGTTGAGGTGAGAAGCTGCTCTTCTCTGCAGGGTGCATACAGTGCAGCAGCCTCTGGCTTTTTTGCATGCAGGTGGCAGCTGGTAAAATGTGTGCTTTCTTCCTCCAGAGGCCACTTGTCTCCCCACCAGCCTTGCTGATAGCCCTCACACACTTTCTGCCCATGTCTCCATGCAGCAGCGTACATCTGTGGTGGTTATAAGGAAGGAATCCAGAGATTTCATCTGTCCTTCCCTGTGTTGCAGGTGGTGGCCAGCTGAGATTTGCCATCCTAGGACAATTCCTGTCAACATCCAGAAAATGAAACATGACATTGGCGAGTTCCCAGTGCTCTTTTTCGGCTCCAAGGATTACCTGTGGACCCACCAGGCCCGTGTGTTCCCTTACATGGAAGGTGATGTCAGCAGCAAAGACAAGATGGGGAAGGGTGTGGATGGCATATACAAGAAAGGTAACTTTTCTTCATCCAGGGACGTACACGTTCTTTTTCTCTTCATTCCCATTTGGAGAAGTGGCATTCTTGTAACAGTGAAAAATGTCATCTTAGAGCTAAAGCAAAATTAAATTTGTAGAATGACCTGCTGCTTATCTGTCATCCAGAGCACTCAGAGCATTTGTTGGTGTGACTCCCAGAGAAAGGAGAAGGGTGTGCAGATCTTGAATGCTTCTACAGCTCTGACATAGTCACTCTAAATGTGAGCTGCTGCTTTATCAGCTTCCCTGTATCTAATACAGTCATTATCTGTGTATAAAAATGCACTTGAGAGTTGCAAATGCAGCTGCCTGACCTCTGCCCAAAAGCAGGCAAAGCTAGCTGACAGTTTGGATGCTTCACCACACACGAGCAGATCCCTTCCTGTGACCCCTGTGGCTGCCCTACTGCATTGGCCTTTTCTTCACCTGCCTCTGGTGAACTTTGCCTCTGGAGTACGATGTCAGGGAGGTTTGCTTGTTGAACTGGGAGCACTGGGTTGACACTGGCAGTCCACCTCTGTGTATGCAGAGGGAGTTCCTTGTAACCCAGCCTGTTCTCTCACTTAGCTCTTCAGGAAGCTGCAGTAAGATTTGAAGAGCTGAAGGCACAGAAGGAGCTGAGGCAGCTTCAGGAAGACAAAAAGAACGACAAGAAACCTCCTCCCTACAAACACATCAAGGTGAGAGCAGGTGGGGGGAAGAGGTGCAGAAGAAAAGTCCTGAGCTGTCGCTGCAGGTGACTTACAGGTATATAAAAACATTTCTACTGTTTGGGCATCTGGCTACATTTGAAGATTACTTTGGTCCTCTGGGTATCTTCAGCCAGCCTGCACAGAAAGGATTCATGTATGCGCAGAGCTGCATGGAAGCTGGACACCGGCAACGGAGGTACTTTGATTGACTGGAACTGGTCTGGCCACCTCTGTGCTGTTCCGTGTCGATTGTGTGGTCTGAAGGAGGTGTCTCTCTACCGTGGGGACCTGGGCGAGAGTTCTGGTCGTAGGCTGCGCGCTCAGTACTGCGTGCTGCTGACAGTAAGGTGGGGGTCCAGGTGGGGCAAGACAGGAGATGGCCCAGGGGGTGGTGGAGCAGAGTTGTGTGCAGGATGGTGACCCACAGGATCTTGTTTTATCTCTACTGTTGTTTTATATCTGTTTCTGTATTGGTTGGTGACTGAACAGAAATACTGAAGCAGATGTATGTGCTGGAATATCAGGCCTTTTGCTGAGTTTTGGGGAACCCTTCATGTTTAGGGCTGTATTTTGAGATGGAATTGCAGCAGCAATAGAAGTCCTGCAAAATGGAGGTGACTTGAGAGCTGGGGCCAAGTGGGTGCATGTGCTTGAGCTGCGGGTCCAGACTGATCAGAAACCCAGTGACTCAGGGACTGTGTTCTTTTTTTAAAGTTGCTTCTATCTGCTTTTTCCCTTTTTTCTGTGGCAAACTATGAAAGCCTAACTGATTGCTGGCACTTTTTGTTTGTAGCTAGGATTTGCTGGCAGGCAGGTGTGTCCTGCATGAGTTACAGTACAGTGTAAAGAACATAACTGAATTGCTGTGGCAGCAGTACGGGCCAGGCAGCTTCAGTGGAGGAAATACAGCTTCTCATTAGAGGTATTTTTAAGCTTGTCTCTGGCCACAAGATGAAGGGACTTTGTGGAAGCAGTTTGGATCCTTTGAAATACCCTTTTAATATAAATAGTAATGGTCATGGTCATGAGCCACAGCAGCTCTTCTGAGGTCTGAGTGCAAGCTATTTGCTGTGAAAACAGAGTGGTTTGCAGGAGTATATGGTGAAGTGGAGAAGGCTTCAGGGTTGAATGGCTGAAGCTGGCTGTGTCCACTCCTGTCCTGGCCTTCTAAGGAGATCAACATCTTTGGGTCCATCTCAGGGAGCTCCAACACAAGAGGCTGCCACAAAGTGCCTGTGGGATCCTTTATCGCATCAGGGCTGTGGCTAGTCCAGGCATCACCCTGTTCTGGAGCTGGTTTTATACCAGCAGTGTCTTGGAGAAGAGTAGGGCAGGGCCTGCTGGGCGTGTGTGTGGCTGAGAGAGGCACCATGCTCAGACATTGTGGTCACTTGGGGTGGTAGCACCAAAGCCGGCAAGGGCACCTCTGCCTGCCTCATGGTGGATGGTCCTAACCCTGTGAGTTAATGAGGCGATGAGCAAACAGTCTGAGTAAGAGATGGGAAGCAGCAGAGGAGAACACAAGAGTGACAAGGAAGGTCAGACATGGGAGGTGGTACTAGGAAGAACGGGAGACTGTTGAAGAGATTAATCAGAGGTTTCTGCACTGTTTGCTTTTAAACAGAGGAGGAGGATCAGGGCTAGATTATCCTCAGGCAGGCTGTCAGCATGGAAGCTTTGCTCGGTGGGAATAGATAAATTGTGTGTGGGCTGGAATAATTCTGCTAAATGATCCCCTCCTTTCGTGTTGTGGGAGAGGAAAGGGTATTGCTCATCCCAGCAAAGAATAGCAAAGAGCTTTTCTTTAGTGTCTCTCTCAAAAAGTCCTGACTCTGTTGCCTGCCTTTCAGTGTTCATGGCCTTTAACCAAAACCAAAGGACCCTGCTTACGCCACAGACATGCCAGTTGCTTCTCCACCTGCTGCGGCGCTCTGCTTCCTTCTGGAGCATTTTTTAGAGAGCTCCTTGGCTTAACTCTGAGCTCCTCTTTGGGCCTTCCAACCGCAGCCTTGTCTGTTTTTTCTTTCATATCTCTCTGCTGTACAGTTGGGTAGGGAGCTAACTGCTTGTCTGCCTGCTCCTCGTGGTGACAGCTGGGAGCACAAACCAGCTTGAAGGTAACAGGTTCAGAAACCAAGGCTGTAAGGAAAAGCTGAGGAAAAGGACCTGACATTCAGAGACTGGAGAAGGCGCTTTTTCACACAGAAAATGCTTTGGTGTCAGACACAGGTATGGTGTGCACCCACCGAGAGCCCTGGGCCCCGCCTGGCCTGGATCTAGGCACAGTGGTGTTGGGACGGGGACACCTGTCAGCCTCTCCTCACTCCAGGGTCACAGAATACACACTGCGCCAGCTGATGCTAATGGGGGACCTGCATCCTCCCTTGCTCTTCCCTCGAACCATACACCTCTTGAAATAGTGTGCCCAAAAGTACCTTTCTGCCTGTACTTTTGTCCTTCTGCCCCTCGCTGTGACTAACTTGCACTGCAGCCGTCAGCTTGTAGGCAGTGATTGCGTACAGGAGTGACTGTTGGGATAACCTGTTGTTTTGAAGTGCTGACGTCCTTCATGTGCATTCAAGGTGAACCGGCCGGTGGGGAAGGTGCAGATCTTCACTGCAGACCTGTCCGAGATACCGCGTTGCAACTGCAAACCAACAGATGAAAACCCCTGCGGCCTGGACTCTGAATGCATCAATCGCATGTTGCTCTATGAATGCCACCCCATGGTCTGCCCTGCTGGGGAGCGCTGCCAGAACCAGTGCTTCTCCAAGCGGCAGTATCCTGAGGTACAAATTTTCCGCACATTGGCACGAGGCTGGGGCTTGCAAGCCAAAACAGACATCAGAAAGGTACTGTTTCTGCACGTAATTTTCTCTTACTACTTCTCTCTTCTCAGTGTTGGTTTGAATAGATATGAAAAATTACTAACTTCTGTAATATCAAGAAGACTCCTTACTGTAGAATGTCATTTAGGAAAGAAATGGATTAATTTAACTTTTCCAGTCCTGGAAAGAATGTTTTTGTTTAGCTAACCAAGAAAATGGTTTGCATATTGGTGTCCCAGAGGGTAAGAAACATAATTGCTCGATCTGTCTGCCTTAATGGACACCGGGTTTATGAGCATACCAGAACACTGGCCTTGAAGACAGTGCTCAGAATTTCCAGATAGGGAACAGTGATTGTACCTCCCCTCCATTCTTGAATAGCCATGCTTTCCAGCATGAGAATCTTGTCTCAGAAACTGAAACCAGGGCTTGGCTCTTAGAAAAGGGTAATGTCTTGGAGGTGGCTATTTATTCTTATTGAAGCTGGTATCTCCAGCTAAAACACTTGTGTGTATTTTGTTAAATCCAGAGAATAGTGGTTCTGTGGACACACATCTGTGCTGAATGAAGAAAGAAGAATGTTAAAGCAAAGAGAACCCCAAAGCTAAAAAAGGGTAAAGTGAAACAGAGGACAACTAGCATAGCAGGAGAATAATTTCTGAAAAAGGAGTAGGGAGAACATGCCAGGGGGAGGGTTCGATAGCACAAGTTAAAATGTGAGTCTGTCCTGTCTATGCTTCACTGCCTGCTGTGGTAAAGGTTAGAGGATCTCTCTGCCATTCTGTGCACCTGTTGCTTCCCTTCCCAGCAGACTGTCTGGAACCAGCAAAACTCAGTTGTGTAACAGAGGCACCCATTAGCCTTAGTGCAGCAGAGCTGGAGTTCCATTTGACTGTTGAAGTAGAGTCTCTGCAGTGCCTTCCTGCAAGAGAATGCCACCGATTCCCTGCAGAAGCAAGTGCCTGAGGTGCATCCTGCTGCTCCGTGTGGCTGGTCCCAAAGGGAGCACCGTTCTCAGCTGAAAGGCAGTTCTGCAGTGCTTTGAGCTTTGCAGCAAAGAGCTGCTCTTGTGGTTTACTTGATGCTGTCCTTGAATGTTTAATTTTTTCCACAACACAATCTCATGGCCATTGTTGCTTTATTTAATCTATTTGTTGAGTGTGTGAAACAAATGTATGATTCAGGACTCTTAGGGAAGGTTATAGGTCAAACTGGCTGTGAAGCACAGAGGAGGATTTTTATGGAAAGGTTTCCACAAAGGAGGCAGGAACAAAGTTTTAGCACAAAGTTGGATATTTCTCCATCCTGGAAGGAATTTATCTCAACTTTACCAGCTTGTTGTTTTCTCTCTGGCAGGGTGAATTTGTTAATGAGTATGTTGGGGAGCTAATTGATGAAGAGGAGTGCCGAGCCCGAATCCGCTATGCTCAGGAGCATGACATCACCAACTTCTACATGTTGACACTGGATAAGGTATGTGGAAGAAATTTATCTTGACATCATCCTAGACAGAAGCAAAATGATTGCAGAGAAGGCATGATAGTGGTCTTCTCTAGCAAGTAAAAAAGGTGCTACAAGTTGCTGGTGAGCTGGTCTGCATTTCCACTAAAGAGAAGACTAAAAGAATGGACTGTTAAGTGCCTTAGAGAAGTGTGCAGTAGAGAAGTTTCAGTTTGGGTATTAGGATTAGGAGTAAAGTCTGAATTGACTGTTGGAGTTCATTCAGAAGAGGTGAGGCACTTGTCTGAGGGCACTTGTCTGAGGATCATCGATCCTGCTTCAGCATAACAGGGTGAATTTTGTAACCTCAGGACTCTTCCCAGCAGCTGAATTCTGGAGAGTCCAGAACTAGGCTGGTGTGTGCCAGAGAAGGCATCAGTTCTCAGGTGTACAAGTATCAGGCACAGTGAGACCCACATGGAAGTTCAGATCCCAAGTCTTGCAGATATAAGTCGAGGGGCAGAGTCACACCCACAGACTCCTCAGTGTGTCCGGAGACCATGTTGTTGGTGTGAGCTCCTGGCTTTCAAAGGGAAGTAGTTTTGTCAGCTGCTTTCCACACTTTGTTGCTCAACTTTGGAAAGATTAGAAGGAAACCATAAAAGCTGGCATGGGAAGAAGCTGACAAGCGTGGGACAGGAGAACAATGTGGCTGCTTTCTTGCTCTCCTCTTTTCTTGCTGAAAATTCACCCTGACCCTCTCTTGTTGTCCTTGCCTGGCTGATGGTTGGCAACAGGGACAAACCCAAGTGTTAGTATCTCCCTCATTGTTACAAAGCAAATCTCAGTTGCAGCTGCCCTCTCCTCTCCAACACAGTCTAACAGTGGTGTGCAGTACAGAAGTGTACCTCACGCGTTACCTGCTGTTCCTGTTCTCCTGTACATTGACGTACAAGAAATAGCAACTGGTATTTGGCTGTTAAGCAGAGTTCGGGGTCTGGAACAGCAGGTGCCGCCTTGGAGGTGTACTGGTCTGGTCTTTATCTAGTACTGACAGCGCAGGGAGCGTAAGCTTCACAGAGAGCAGCGGTAACACTTTCCTAGCTCTTTGGGAGCCCTTGTGTCTCTGGAGAGGAAGATGATGATGTGTCTTACTGCACTGCCGTATGATATGCCAGCCCTGACCAGAGACGTCGGTGTGTGGAAAATGGCTGGGCGTCGATTGTTCAGGCAGTACGGCAACGCCTGTCCCTTACACGCGGTTAAAACACCGTACAAACTCGGGTGCTTTGCAAGTGCCATCGGCTGCCTTTGTTACCGCATTTGTCACCGCTGGTAATGCTTTGCTAGTATAGTGGTACCTGTGTTGCAATGACTTGAGCAGGGTATGACAGTGGATTAAATGTTTTTTCTGTTTTGTTTTGCTTTCTTCAATTCCAGGATCGAATAATTGACGCTGGGCCAAAGGGCAATTACGCTCGGTTCATGAACCATTGCTGCCAGCCAAACTGTGAGACGCAGAAATGGTGTGTGAATGGCGACACTCGGGTCGGGCTCTTCGCAATTGTAAATATCAAAGCTGGTAAGGAACTCCGCTCTGTCAAAAGCCTGGGAGTGCTTCCATAAGGAAAGGGGAGGGTTTGTAGCTCCCTGGGAAGATACGTAATTTTTGTTTTCACATAAGCAGTCATGAGACTTAACACCAGCACTGACATAATGAAACATACACCCATGGTGTAAGTGGAGGTTCATAGCTCTAATTTACGGGCTCAAGAAATGGCACTAAGTATGCTGCAGCATGGGGTCACACGCCCTTTCCGGCTGTAGTATGTGGTGGGAGTGGGACATTGCACTGAATTTTCAATCCACACAGATCTGTGGGGAGATTCATAGTTGATGTCTTTGTGTAGCTGTGACAGTTGTTTGTGGCATTATATTTCAAAAGTGCTTCTACATCATCAGTAAGACGTTCTGCTTCATAGTTCATTATATTGCTTGGTTTTGATCTGCTTTTGTGCCAGGGACTGAGCTGACTTTCAACTACAACCTGGAATGTTTGGGAAATGGAAAGACCGTTTGTAAATGTGGTGCCCCAAATTGCAGTGGCTTCCTAGGAGTGCGGCCAAAGGTATGATGCCTCCTTTAAGCTTTTGTTCTTCCAGATCACCTCTTAGCATAGATGTGTATTTGTTTGGTGCAGAGATCTCTGGAAGGGTATAATCCAGATTCAGTGTGGCCATGAAAGCACTGCTTGAAATGAGTTGAATATCAAAGTTTTCATTCTGAGAGCACAGATCTTACACCTGAATTACTAGAGTTTCTATAACTCATGACAGGAAATTGTAATTTACATAGAGAGATTTTTTTCATAATTTTCTGTTTAACTGTCCTGACAATTTCCATCACATCAGAGGGGAAATCAGCATGGGAAAGACTTCCATTGTATAACCAGACTTTTCAGTATCAAGCCCATTCCCAAAGTAAAGGCCAAGTAAATCATGAGCATGCATAGAAGGCCAGCAAACTCGCATTCCTTCAGACATTGAGTGGCTTTAGAGCTAGAAGGCTTCTAACCCGCTGTCTTTGCTGCAGTAAGAAAGTTCCTAGGTTTTTTTCCTGTGACTGAACTGCACACATTAGACAGGAATAAGAAATGTGCCATATCTGAAGTAGAAAAATAACTAGCGTTTAGAAGTCACCAACTTCTGAGAGCTTCATGTTGTAACCACAATGTTGCAGTAACAGGAATTGATTTCTATGACCTCCTTGTATGAGCTAGTTCTCACTGGGAAAAGGAAGTAACAGGAGCAGTTGGCCAAGTTCCCAACTGTCACCAGCTAAATCTATGTCTCAGCTGTTGGTTTCTTTCAAGAGCTTCAGATCCATCTGTAATCCCTCTGGTCTGGCATGCAGGTACTGGCGGCTGGCTTACCCACGCTTCGGGGTTAAAAGCTCCTGCAGCACAGTTGTTAAGCGCTGCCGATATGTAGGGAAGGTTTTGTGAATTCTCCAGGGAGCTTAGTTCTGGAGAAAAATTAATTTGGATTTGAAAAGAAGTTGATGTCTCTGGAAGCTGATAGATGAGGTGAATTACACATATGACACATTTAGTTCTATTTTGCGTTGCAATTTGAAGTTAAATTGATTTTTTTGCTGCTCCTGTGTTACACCTGGCTCGAGTGTTGTTTTTGCCCTGAAATGGCAGGTTTCCTGATGGAAATCAGAGAAAGGTGGCCCTTAGTTGGCATTGATGTTCCATTGTGATGCCTGAGGTGGCTCATTCCATCTTGATGAGATGGGCTAAGAAACAATACCCAAGAAAACTACCTTTTTTTTTTTTTTTTCCCCCCTCCAAATTCATCTCACAGTAGATGGATTTTTAAGCTTCCTGAAGAATGCAGCAGGACAAAATTTAGCTGATTATACTCCAGTTCATTCTCAAAAGTGACCTTTCTAACTGGGATTGAGGGAAAAATGCCTTGGAGTCTATTGTACTGCCTTGAGCAAGTGGGAATCGCTTAGTCCAGCTGTTAGATCTTGCTTAGATATTCAAATGAGCTGTGAAGGGTTTTTCCTGTTCTCTTTGTAATTAGCTGGCCGCGGTATTAGATGCAGAGAATAGATGGAATAGTTTAGGTGGAGTGATTTCACTCCCTGCTTTTTCAATGAGAAGAAAGGCCTGACTTGTCCCCATTGTCAGTGGGAATGGTGGTATGAGAACAGAAACATCCAGGTGTGAAGGGGAAGGAAACAATCAAGAGATGTAACTCCCTGATGGCAGGACAGCTGGATAACAACTGCTCCCGAATTCTGAAATTGTAACGCTGGAGATAGGCTGTTTTGGTGCTTTTGTTTTTAATCTTAATAGGAGGGTGATGAAAATAGCGCCCAATATTTATACAGAACAAGAATATGAAAATTGTCCCATAGGCATCATCTCAGTACATGGGTG
Organism: Coracias cyanogaster; assembly: GCA_033124195.1. Classification (NCBI taxonomy): domain Eukaryota; kingdom Metazoa; phylum Chordata; class Aves; order Coraciiformes; family Coraciidae; genus Coracias; species Coracias cyanogaster. The sequence goes on from JAVSBS010003002.1 coordinate 48,888, forward strand.
TTCTGCATGGAGAACACATATTTGGACACGAAGATAGGTGGAAAATGGCATAAAACTTAGCTCGTGTCTGTTTAGATGAACCAGACTGATAGTGCTTTGGTAAGGTCACTGACTGGGGACAGGTAGCATCAATTTTTGGAGCTGAATGTTTGGTACACTGAGAGGCTAAGCCTGGAGAGGATCCTTGCTGAGGGTTTGGGAGTGATCTGAGGACTTAGCTTTGGGTGGGGGGCAGGCAGCAATGGAGGAAGCCTTCGGCCAGGGAAGAGAGCACTGAACCCATTTAGATCTCAGTCTTGGAACCTGTTGTGGTTATTTCATTACTGCCTGTAACAGCTGTTGGAAGCTGGTAGTGTAACTGTAGTGATGACACAAAGATGTCAGGTATGGGAGAGGGAGAGGATGGGGCAGTTGCAAAGGAATAACTTGAGTATTATTGAGAACAGGCTGCAGTTCAGAGATTCAGTACACCAGGGCACACACCTGGAGGGCAATAGCAGAAACACATCTGCCATGAGAAGGTCATTGATGAGCAGCCAGGATGGAGAAGACGACTTCTAGCAGTTCAGCTGCAGCAAGAGCAACCACTGATATGAGAACAAATAGGTCTAAATTGATCACAAATAAATTCAGACTGAAAATGGAGAGAGGAGTGACGAGCATCAAAAAGTGCAGGAAGGCCTGAGAGAGACTTCTCATGAGTCATGGGTACAAGGAGACCTGACTGTTTTGACTGAGGACCTGAAGAGTCCCTGAGAGGTGACATGAGCTCAGCAACACCAGGCAGCCCCTGGCTCCTCATGGTGCTGTTGCTAATTATCTATATCCTGTGTTTAACCAGGCTTTGGTGTGGGGCTTGCAGGCTCTTTCAGAAACAATGAGAACTGTTTGCTCTAGTAAACTGGTTGCCAAATATTAAGAAGTGCTGTAGAGATGCTACATACGTTTCAGGTACTGCTGGCAGTGGAATTTTTGTTAGCAGTGACCTCCACTTATTAGGAAGGGAACAGATGGAAGGGGCAGAGACCTGCATTAACTGATGTTGTCTCACACGCAGAGCCAACCCACTGTCACCGAGGAAAAGTCCAAGAAGCTAAAGAGACGGCCGCAGATGAAGCGCAGGTCACAGGCAGAGGTGATGAAGGAGCGAGAGGACGAGTGTTTCAGCTGTGGGGACGGAGGGCAGCTAGTTTCTTGTAAGAAGCCAGGCTGCCCCAAGGTGTACCACGCGGACTGCCTCAACCTGACCAAGAGACCTGCAGGTCAGTGCTCTGCACAGCTGGGCTCTGCTTGGGTCATGGCGTTATCTCAAGGTGTCCCAGGTGCTGCTCATCACCTGGCACTCATTTGACAGAAAAATCTTTCTCACTTGAACAGACCTTGTGGCCCACACAACACAACCCTGCACCCCACTGTGACTACAAAAAGATAAACTAACTGCTGAAGCCTTGCCTAAGAAACGGTGCTTGTGAGATGACCCCATCCTTGGGGCCTGGCAGATAGTCCTGACAACAGTTGAAGTATTGATTCCTCAGATTGGCCATTTTCCCAAAGTTGAAGACATTTGAGTGAGTTGAATGGTGAGGAAAAGCACTGATCAAAAATGTGAGTTAGAGAAGAATGCATTGGATGTCTGAATAGCCATGAGTTCATAGCTAAGGAAGAGAATGGTATCAAAGCGTATCCTAAATCTGAAATAAAAAAATAATACTCAAAAAGTACTTATGGTTTTGTGCAGAGAAATAGGCTCCCTGCGTGAGTGATAAAACAGTTTCTAGCTTGTTAGTACCTCAGGAGGTATAAAGTAACATCTGTTGGAGGAAAAGATTTTAAGTTGCATTTAAAAGTCTTAAAGGGCTGGTTGAGGGGAGTGTCTCCTCTGTTGGTTGTTTATCGTGGTTACCGAAGAAGTTCCCATGACCTTTAAGGAGTGTTCGGGTTTAACTGATGCTCAGAAAGGGAAGAAGTTTGACCAGAGTCTTGGTAGGCTAATTAGCCTGACTTCTGTCAGGCCAGGAGGATGGAAAAGCTGATATGAGATCAAGGGCCTCAAGAATTAAATAGGAAGAATATAAACAATACTGAATGACAAGATTTTAGGTAGAATAACTCATCAACCGTAATTTAGGTTTTTTTGCTAAGATCATAAATTTGGTTAATAGAAGCAACCACACTAATTTGTTCAGGGGCCTGTAAATCTTTTGATGTAGTACTGTAAGCATTTTCATAACTAGTAATTCTCTCTGCAGCTTGGTACAGTGCTTTCTGAGGCCAGCTGAGAAACACAACCAAGCAGTCTCTGAAAGTAACTGCCAGGAGAGTTACTGCAACAGAGTGATTTTGTCAGCACATCGTGGGGAGTCAGCAGTGGGCATTCAGCACCTCTAGCTGTAGCATATTTTGTAGATGACAGAAATTATGTGTGTGCCTGTGTTGAGTTTTGGAGAGAATATGGTGTTTATTTTACACAGAAGAGCTTGGATTGCTCCTTGAACAAACACTGTAACAGAGCAGACAGTGGGAGGAGCGCAGGTTATTCCTGTGGAATATCACCACTCAGGGTGAGAAGGTCCTGGATATCGCATTCCTATCCATTTTTGTGTGCTAAAACAGGGCGCTGTTACATCCTGGCAGGTTTCACCATGCTTTAAAGACTCCAACAAAGGAGAATCCAGCCTTTAGCCTGTTCCTTTGTTTTCCATTTGAAAAGTTTCTGCTAATGGCCTGACTTGAAAAAACAAAGGGTTGCCATCTCTCTGACATCCATTTTTTTACATACTGGGAGACTGTTTGTCTCCTTAGTCCTTCCCTGGCTTAAAAAAATACAGCCTCTCCTTGCAGCTCTTATTTTCGAAAATTATTATTCTTGGTTTAGTCTGGGCTGTGCCCCACTTACCCAGACATGTTAAGAACTGACGTAACAAGTATTTTAACAGTATTACAGCTGAGGCCTTGCTAACATTGACAGAAGAATGGTATTTTTTACATTAAACTTGATACACAATTTTTGACACAAAATTTATGAGGAAATGAGATTTTTTGACTTGTTTTGCAAACATAACTTTTATGTAGTGTTTGTGATTTGCGCTGTCGTCCCTGAGTCTTCATCTTAATCCTTTTCACATTTTATTTCTTCCTCCCACAGTCCTGCTTTGCACTGGTCTTTATTTAATTGCACTTTGTAGGTGCAAGAGCATCTGTCCACTTTTAAATTCTGATCCTGTTTAGCCAGATTTTTGCAGTCCTCCACAGCCTTATTACCTGCCTCTTTCTGTAAGAGTGTTTGCTGTTCTACTTCCAGAAATTTAAAAAGCAGACTAAAATAGACTCCTGAAGGATGCCATTGGAAACACCTCCTCCTCAGTTTGCCAGAAGACCGTTAATAGCTGGTTTTTGAGACTGATTTTCAGTCGGTTGTAGCCATTTTACTCTTTTTTGCATGTAGGCTGTTATTTTTATAGCCCACTCCTCAGAGTATCATCTAGGACATGAAAGGTTCAGTACTTTTTACTTCACATGTTTCCCCTACATTGGAATTTCCTGCTTGTTTGCATGTTACTAACTGTGTCATCTTACTTCTGAGAGCTCCAGGCTGTCTCTGGAGAGGCCACTTATTCATTAGGCCTTTTATCCTGCCAAAGACCGTTAGAGTGGTTTGATAGGATTTATCTCTCCTGAAAGGCACTGGCAGGTTTTGACTTACTTTATTTTCCATCCGTACAAATGACATCTACAATATTAGTCCCAGAGTCTTTCCAGTGGCCAAAGCAAGTGTAGAGAGTGGTTCTCTGGGTTGCTGATAGTGCGGGTGGAGCAGCCTGTGCTGCAGGACCATGAGCCTGGAGTGGGGAAAACCCTGTGTGGTGTTAAACGTCCCCACTCTGAAAAGAATGCTGAAAAATTGGAAGAGACACAGAAAAGCGGTGTACATATTTTGAGACTGGGTCAGAAGCATTGGGCTGGTTTCAGAGGAGGGGATAATCATCCTACATATTGTCTTCAACCTCAGGGGAAAAGCAGCCTGAGAAAGTGGAGCAGAAATCTGCTGTTGCGCATGGAGAAATGCCCACAGCTGATCCGTGCTGTGCTGCAGTGGCTGGCTCTGCACGGCTCATGTCCATCACCGCTTGTGGTGGCCGGTGTGAGGGCTGCTCTGCAGGGAGCTGCTCTTCATAGCAAGGCAGGGAGGCACGGGGGCCACAGGGCACTGGGAGAGCGTGGAGGCAGGAGGTGTATTGGGAAGGCAGCTCTACTGGTCCTGTGATGAGAAGTCAGGAACTCAGCATCGTGAATCCTGGGTGCAAATCGTCCCGCTGTTCCTTGTGTCCATGAACTGGTGAGAAGAAACAGCATCAGCCTTTGTCAGCGAGCAGAGGCCTGAACAGTGAGGTCATCTACAACAGAAAAAACCAGCAGTCTCTGAAGTGTAATGTTTTTCCTCTGTGATGGTGTTGATACTGGTGGTGAATAGATTTGGGGACATGGAGCTCCTCGGGCTGAAGCTTGGCTTTGTCTTGAGCAGTATTTTTATCGTGGTCAGATACTGAGAGATTAAGGAAGATGCCTTCAGGTACAGAGACAATAGAAACTTACCCCCTCATGATTGCTGCCTTCTCACTTCTTCTTTCTGATAAACAGGAAGGGAAGTTGTTGGCCTTGAATTAACCAAGACTTAGATGAGCCTGATTCATCTACTTCAAGTCTGTTGGGTGTATCATGCACGGATACCACTGCTGTTGTCTGTGGAAATCAGAGCCACAGAGGTGTGCAAGCTGGGGGTGTCTGCTGTTCTCTAGGCACTCGTATTAGTGTTGTGCTGGCCAGATGGGCCTTTGGTCTGATCTGGCATGGCTTTTCTTTGTCATGGTTACCATTGCCCTTGTTGCTTCTAAGGATGCAGGTTCCTGTTAACTGTCCACTGAGCCTGGGAGCTATGGCAGAAACTGAGGAGGATAGGTAGAATTGTATGGGAGTATTACAGGGGTGTTCCCACTCTCCTTTACCTCCCTTTGCAGCAGGCCTCATCTCTTTCCTGTGTGCCGCTCTTAAGTGTGTCTTTTCTCCTGTGTCTGTGCTGCAGGAAAATGGGAGTGCCCGTGGCATCAGTGTGATATGTGTGGAAAGGAAGCAGCTTCTTTCTGCGAAATGTGCCCCCGATCCTTCTGCAAGCAGCACCGGGAAGGCATGCTCTTCATCTCTAAGCTGGATGGACGTTTGTGCTGCACAGAACATGATCCCTGTGGGCCTAACCCTCTAGAGCCAGGAGAAATTCGTGAGTATGCACCTGCCATAGAAGCCCTGACTGATGGTGAGGACACCCAGCCACCAGATCAGCCGCCTGCAGACACAGACCTGAGCATTCAGCCTCTGGACAGCTTACCTCAGTCTGTGGCCCTCAGACTGCAGTCACCAGAAAAGCCCCCCGCTACCCTAGCGCTGCGGCTGCCACCATCAGACAAGCCCCCCACCACCCTAGCCCTGAAGTTGCAGCCATCAAACAAGCCCCCCACTACCCTTGCCCTCAGGCTGCCTCCACCAGACAAACCACCCGCCACCCTGGCACTGAGACTGCCACCATCAAATAAACCCCCCACCACCTTGTCCCTGAGGCTGAAGCCATCCAACAAACCTCCCACCACCCTCTCGCTCCGGCTGCAGCCTTCAGACAAACCTCCCACCACCCTCTCGCTCCGCCTGGAGCCGTCGGACAGGCCCCAGGCTGCCCTGTCCCTAAGGCTGCAGTCAGAGAAGCAACCCATCATTGTAGCACTGAGGCCTCAGCAGCCTGACAAACCTCCCACCAACGCAGTGCTGTGGCCCCTGGATGAGTCCTGCAATGACGCCTCACAGCCTCACTTGCCGAGCAAATCTCCTCCGGGGACTCCACAGTCATTGGACGAGTCGCTTGTTACTGCTGGTGCCCTGCAGCTCCAGCTGTCAGACGAGCCTCCTGCTGCCGACGGGATTTTGGGGTTATCGGCCAAGTCTCTCATCGACACCAGGACCCAGGAGCCTGAGCTGCTGGATGAGTTCACAACGAAATGCCTGCATCCTCAACTGTCAGACAGACTTCTCACCGCGGCAGGGACCCTGCAGTCCCAGCCAGTGGATGAGCCTCTTGCGGACGATGAGCTTCAGCTTCTGGACAAAGCTTGTGCCCAGAGTCCACAGCTTCAGTCTGTGGAAAAGGCTCCCAGCTCCATGGTGCCACAGGTCCCATCACTGGAGATGGCTCCCGGTCCTGGGGTGCTGTGGCCTCTGCCCATTGAAAAAGTCCCTGGCTCCCCTGTTTCACGGATCCTGCCCATGGAGAATGCTCCTGGATCTGCTGTGCCACGACCCCCACCTCTGGAGAAGGCTTCCTTCTCTGGGCTAGTGCGAGTCCCAGCCACAGAGGACACTCCTAGCTCTGGGGTGCCCCATCCCCTGCCTCTGGAGAAGGCTCCTGCCTCAGGGATGCCACGGATCCTGTCCACAGAGAAGGCTCACATCTTAGGGCCATCACGGCCCATGCCTCCAGAGAAGACTCTAGGCTCCCGGTCACCACACATCCTGCCCGTGGAGAAGGCTCTCGGCTCAGGAGCCCTACGGATCCCGCTCACGCAGAAGGCACTTGCCCCTGGCGTGCTGCGGCCCCTGCCTCTGGAGAAGACTACCGACTCTGGGGCCCTGCGGGTCCTGCCTCCAGAGAAGGCTCTTAGCTCTGGGGTGGCTCGGTCTCAGCTCTTGGAGAGGGCCTTCACTCTAACAGCCCCATGGCCTCAGGCATCGGACAAGCTGGCTGCTGCCGTGGCTCCTCGGCCTCAAGCCTTGGACAAGCCTCTAGCCGCATCGGCTCCGAGGCTGTTGCTGTCAGAGAAGGCTCTGCGGCCCGTCGACCAGAACGCACAGCCAAAGGAGAGAGGAGCCCCATCCGTGGAGCTGAGTCCCCAGCAGAAAGAGCGGACCATGTTAGCTGGTGAGCAGATCTCTTGGTCTGCTGGGAAGGTGGTGGCACATGTCGGACAGGTACCTTGGCCTACAGAGAAACTACAGATGCATGAGCAAACCCACTGGCCCACTGCAAAAGCCCTGACACCTGCAGAGCAGCCTGCCCGTACAGCAGAGAAACTACCAGAGCCAACCCTTCAGCCCAGCTGGGAAGTGGCTTCAGCCCCTGCAGAGCAAACCCCTTGGACATCAGAGAGATTGTGTGCATTTGAGCAGACCCCTCGGCCAGCCAGGGAAGCGCCAGTGCCTCCGGAGCAGATGCAGTGGCTTGTCACAAACATTCAGACAATTGACCAGATTTCTTGGCTGAGTGGAAAAGTACAGACTCCTCGGGGGCAGGACCCTTTGGCTGAACAAAACGCAGCGCTAGCCCGTAACCAGGATTCTGTCTGTCGTGAGTTGGCCGACTCAGAGCCAAAGTGAGGTTGGTGCATATGGGAGGCAGGTTTCAGTCTTTTAATGTTTAGGGAGGGGGAAACTTTCTTTTGTTTGTTTTTTTTCTTTTATTCACTTCCCTGACCCCAGCCCGTCACCCATGCACATCCCATCCATATTCTCTCATGACATGAGCAAGGACCTTCTCTTAAGTCTGGGTGTGGCCCAGCCGAAGGGAGAGAGCATCTCCGTGACCTTTTCCTCTTCCTTTTACAAATGGTAAAGATGAAATAAAGAGTCCACTCTGGGTAAAAATCTCCAACTCCATTGAAATGGTCACATTACTGATCCAGCGTGTTCGAGCTCCAGGTCTGATTCATAGCAGGGTTTCCAGGTGCAGCTAGGGGCCTTGCTCATCTTAATGTATTTAGAGGAAGCAGATCAGTCAGGCTGCCCTGGGACTGGAGATACGTCAGGGCTCAGGCAGTGAGCCGGCAGGTGTACACCCTTGCCAGACTGTAGAAGCAGGGAAGGGGTTTGTCTGTTGCCTGCCCAGGTCTCTGTCCATGCAGGGCGTTGCTTTGCAAGGTTTGTCGCCACGTTCACTGGGACGTGCTGTGTGTGTGGTTCACTGAAGGACAGGTATCGTCTCCAGCTGTGCGGGGAGAGGAGCCCACTGCACTCAGTGCAGTTTTCTCCAGCAATAGACAGTATCTGTTCAGGCTCCTTTGTACAAAGCTGCAACTGGCCAGGCCCAAGAAACAGGGCATCTGAAGGAGGTCAGGGAAAAGAGAGGTCTTGGAAGAAGCCATCTGGCAGTTTTTTCATTCTTGTCTTAATCCTTTAGCACAGAACACGCGGGGTGTTTCCTGCACTTGAAAACATTGTGACCATAAAGCAGCAATAGCAGAGTAGGGCAGAGTGGGTTTCCCGCAAGGTGCTGAGCACTGCTCTGGCAGGGTGGTGGTGCTCCCATTCAAATTTCCATCCAGCCTCCTCTTGACTTCTGTTGTCACCGTGAGCCAGCAGACTGAGCACTCTTTTCTCCCCTTGCCTCAGACGTGTTCAGGACGTGTTTGCACCACACTTGGTCTTCCCAGCAGCAGGACGTGCTGCCAAGCGAAGCCTGTACCATTTGCTACACGGCGTGGAGGCAAGGGTGCCGTAGCTGTATTGGGACCCATCTCAACACCCGCCCCTTGGGTAGCTTCTGGCTTAACTCTTGTACAACCAAAGGAGTCTTGAATTAACTGGACTGTGTTGGTGTGTGTGTTTGTGCGTGTGCACGTGTGTGTCCTTCCAACCGAATAGTAGTTCTCACACTGGAACACGGTGGCTGTCTTTCTTCTTTCCTCTTCTCCCTTTTCCAGTTAAGGAGATGTTTAGTACCCGTTGGTCATCAGGCTGTTGTCCAGACTAGGCCTGCTGAAAGCCATTTACACAAGCGTTGAGGCAGAAGTTCACTTGGCCGTGGTACTCATGGGGCAAGCGGTAGAGCCCTGGGGACCTGCAGAGTGGCATTTCTGACCACTGGCACCCAGACCTCCCTGGGTGGCACTGTGTGGGCTGGATGGGGTTGGTGTCCTGCCAAGGAAGCGCTGCTGACCAGCACACTGCACTCTCACAACACATTACCTCTGTGGTTTGCCTGAGCTCTGCCGATCCAGGCGCTGCCGTCTCAGATCTTTGTGCCCACCACCAGACCCTTGTGCAGCTCCAGTGTATCCTTCTTCCAGGCAGATATGCTGGTGCCTCCCCAGGAAGAGGAACTGGAAAGGGACTGGTCCTCTCCCTCCAATGTGGGAGCAGATCCTTGTTACCACCTGGCTTGCAAGTGCCTGCTGCCCCTAGAGCAAACAGTCGTGAGTTTTGCGGTTTCTATGAAGGGAGACAGACACTTGAACCGAGAAAAATCCCAATCCATTCTCCTTCACTGCTGTGTGCACCCTGAGACAATGTCCTGCTGTAAAGGCCGGGTGTGCTGGGCACGAGGGGACATACCAGTGCTGTGGTGCATCTTTTGTCTAGTCCAGATCATTTCAGATACTTTGTAGAATAGCTAGCAACTTCAAAAAGCTTTATGGCTTATGGAAACTTACTGTTAAATGTTGCTTTTTTTCCGGGAAGACTGGCAGGTCAGTTCCTGCTTGCTGCTGAAACTGGGGAGATGCAAGCAGCCTGTGTTTCTGCGTGACTCCTGCACAAAGGGAATCAGGACAACTCCTCAGAGCCGTTGAGAGAGAAGATAATCTAAGGGCATTCATAACTTTTTTAAACAGAATTTTAAAACAATGGTAATGACGTTCAGTATATTAAGTATTTATCATGTGTGAGAAGGAAAATAAATCTTGAATTTACATTTATAGGCCTTCTTATGAGCTGGACTTAGTCCTGTAGATATTGTAAGTAGGGTTACCTCCGTGCCAGCCGCCCAGCCAGCTACAGCTGTAACCAGAAAGGTATCTGCACTGCTCTGTCCACTTCCGCTTCGCATTGTCACGTGTTAACTAGTTACTTGTTTCATGAAAAATAAACTGTGAATATTTTTGGTGCAGGCTTTTTTAAATCTGTAAAATGGAGAAGTTCTCAATGAATTCTCATAAGTGCAGGTTTGAAAAAAACACTTCTGTAAATCATGTTCCCACAGAGCAGGGTGAGGCTCGCAGCAGCTGCAGCAGCTGCTTCTCACGCAGCAGGTTCTTACCCCAAAGCTTGTCTTGAATGTGGATTGAATCGTTGCATGGCATTTCAAACCCACAGCCTTACTCCTTGCATCTGACTGTACCTCGCCTTTCTTCTTTTTTCCCTTCATGCCTTTTCTGTGAGGATCCAGGTTTCTGGTTTGCTGCCTTCCAGCTACTGTTGGAAAGGTGACTTCAACGTAGCTGGGAGGCTGCTCAGTAAAATTGGTGTTGGAGGTGTCATGGAAGGAGGAAGCCAGTAAGCTGCTCTTCTTGCCCTTGCTGGGCCCCTGGGTGATGCTCTGTCAGATCAGGAGGGCTTTTTCAGATGTACACAGGGCTTGTAGAGGGACTGGTGGTGCTGTTAGGAGTGGCTGTGTGTGCTGGGTCACATCAGCAAGAGAGGCAAGGCCTGAGCAGGTGTGGAGATTGGTCCCAGCAGCCCTGTCCTGCCCAACCTGCCTTCATCATCAGGAAGCATGGGCATGGGCTGAGAAACAGCTCTACACAGCAAAACCCTCACAAAGGATGTGTGGGCTTCTTCAGCGCTTGAGGTGGCTCTTGCCGTTGGTGGCAGCTGGTAGCACTGCCTTGTAGGAGAAGAGGGAGATGTCTGAAGTAGCCAAGACCACAGTGCATTGTTGTTTGGTTTGGGTTTTTTTTCCCCTCTGCATTGGAGGGATTGGATCACTGGGCCACTAACAGATTCAGGTCAGCTGTAATTGCACCCAGGATGGGCAGAAGGTGACTCTTGTGTTGATTCACTGTTGTGGAGAGTTGTAGAAGCAGAATCAAGGGTGTAATTATTTCTACTCAAAGCTGTCCCTTTAATTGCTGTCCCGGGGAGTCTCATGGGAACTTCGCAGGCTCATGAGCCCATTCTCACATGTAGGAATTGCTCACCCTTCATAGTTCTGAAGGGGTTGAAGGATTTGCTCCCATACTGTCAATGTCCTTGCTAGCAGTATACCCTGGCTGCCCTTGCTTAAAGCGTGGGCTGGGGTCAGTGGCTGTGGCCTCCATCCCACCTCAGGACCTGCTTCAGTGGCAGATTTACGTGTGGGCAGGAGAGTCCCACTTAACCTTTGACGATGGAGGAGCGCTGGTGGGGGATGACATGTGAGGTACTCAGGTTGGGTATGGGTATGGCCTGCCTACCCAGACAGGGAAGGAAGAGCCTCTTCAGGACCTGTTTGATGTGTGGGCAGGAGGGAAGCGAGCATGGGATGCTCTCCTTCGTGGGTCATCCTATCTGCACCAGCTTGCTGTTAGCCAGGGCTCTGGTGAATCTTGCAGGAAAGTGACCACTGTAAGAGATAATCCCCTACTGCACAGCTTCCCACCCTCATGATCTCATGGCAACTGCTTTCTTGCTGTTCTCAAGTTAAAACTTCTACCTAACAAGAAATCCCACAAGAACCAGATTCACTTCAGTGCACAAAGTATCCAGGTGGTGCCACGGGTGGATGCGTCTTTAGGGCTAAACCCCTCCAGGGACAGGCTTCACTTAAAAGGTGTGGCAGTTGTTGAAGTTCAGAAGATGAGAGGGGGTTGAATCTAAAGGACAGTAACTAAGTAATAAGGTGAGACAATGTGGATTGAGGGTGCTAGAAGAGCTTCAGCTCAACTTCACAGAAAAAAAAAAAAGGTATAAAAAGCAAAAAGCAGCCCTTACCCCATTGCATCTTGGCTGCAGTTTCACCTGAGCACTCTGCAGGCGTGCCCTGCTCCTGCCTGGGCACCGCAGCCAGTGTTGTGGCCAGGCAGGGGGGTTCGTCTGAGAAACCTCAGACCATCAACACCTTCCCTTTATTTTTAATTTCACCCTGAACTTCTGATTTTGCTTGATGTTTGGAATAACCGTAATCGTAACCTGCTTGTAATGTGCTGTGCCCTAAATTACTGATGAGACTTTGCCAGTGAGTGTTAAAGTGGCAAACCGTGCAGCTACTCGGGAAGTACAGAGGAGCTCGCGCTGTGTGATCTCCCGGGTGTTGTCCGCATTTGTTACTCTCCTGTGATAGCGATAATGCCCATGGCAGCGTTTGCAGCTGTGGCTGTGCCTGTTGCAGCAGCACGGCCGGACTGATGGGTGCTCGAGGCTCCCAGCGCCTGGGAGATGGGATGCTGGAGCTTGGGGACCGCTCTGCTGCTTGCCTGGCTGCAGCAGGAGTCTCGCCTGTGGGGTGGCAGTGCCCTTGCTTAGCAGGAGATGGGAAAAGGCAAGATTTCTGCCCTGGGTCCTCCAAAAACGATCTGAGCAAAGGCCGGTGCATGGGCTTGGGCTGCAGAAGTGGCAGTGATGGACAGTCCCTTCAGCACTGAATCTACCTCCTAAGGAAATCTGAGAAATGGGTGTTGCGATGTCCTATTTCAAGGTAAAGTTTTAATCAGTTTGCCCTTGGCGAAGCACTTGGGCTATTGTGGTGCTATTGTAAACGTTTGGCAGCTTAGCACAGTAGGGCTGAACTCTCAGCTCCTGGCCTGCGGGCTGAGGGGTTCTTCGCCGGCTGACTCCCATCCCCCGGTGGCTGGGGCTGAGCTTCAGTGTGTGACAAACAGGACGAGGTGTGACTCGGTTCCTTCAGTTTATGATGGTTGTGAGACTCAAACCAGTGTGCCAGTGGGCCCTGTGGGCATAGGGAGCAAGTGGAGCCATGTGAAGCCAGGCAGGCGTCCGCTAACTGCATGTTCTTTGTGTCCGTTTGGTACTGAGCTGGTTTCAGTTTTTGGTTTTTTTCTGATGTTTCTGAGTTGTTGACTTCAAGGAACTGGGTTTTGTGTATTTTTTTAGACACTGGGAACTTTTCAAAAGGAAAAGCAGCAGCACCGGGATGCTCAAGGTGGAGCATGGCTGGAGCTGAGGGCGGCCCGGCTGGCTTGGGTGGGTGCAGGTCAGATGTGTGGGCTCAGGCGGGGAGCAGGCAGCTCTCCCTGTGACGGGCAGAAGCCTTTCAACCATGGCGCTCTCAGCTCTGCTTAACTGTGGTGCCGAGTCCACCACCTGCCAGCCCACTCACCTCTGAGACACTGAGCGTGTCAGATGCTGCGCCTGGCATTAAACATCCCCTGACGCCCTCTGGTGCCACATGCTCTCAGCTGGGGTCCTGGCCACCAGCTGGGCTGGGGGTCTCTGAGAGGGTCACCCTGGATGCCCACTCCTGGGGACTGGGGGGCCACCCATGGCAGCTGCTGTAGCCGTGAGCAGGAGGTTTGCTCAGAGAGGGGGGAAGCCTTGGTGTGAGCAGGCCCTCGATGCATTCATCCCCCACTGGTCTGCTTCCCTTGGGGTGGCAGTGAAGGAGAGACCCCCAGAGGGTCCTGTCTCCCAGAGGGAAACGTGATGGCAGTGGGGTGCCCGGCTGGGGCAGGGGCCCGCCGGACACCGGGGTGAGCGCCGCGGGGGGCACACGTGGGTGCTGGGCCCTGGCTGGGACTTGTCTGTTCTAAGCAAGGATGCCAGAGCGGGTGAGAGAAACCTACATATTTCCCGCATGTATATTGTTTTTAGAAGGGGGAGAGGGGAGAGTCTTGGACCATTGATTACTTTCATTTTGCTCCCCTTAGACTGTTGGCTGTGTATGTGAAACTTACCATGAAAAGAGGGTTGCCCTGCCCAGGTGCTCCCAGAACATGTACTGTAATTCTTTGTATATAGAAGAAAAATTACTGTAAAGTAAAGTTTAACTTTACTCTCTATGTCCTCTTGTGGTTTGTCTTGCCAAGCAGGGGGACACGGGGGAAACCCAGACACTGGGGCAGGGATGGGACAGCCCCGACGGCCTCATGCGGCAGTGGCGCACGCAGGGGACAGCTCAGACCACAATGCATTTTATTTACATTGTACACCTTGAGAGAAGACGCTTAAATAAATCTGAAAAGAACTGGGTAGCATCTCCAAGAGAATAAGTTAACGGCCACTGCTGGGCCATAGCAGTGACTTTGGGGAAGCAGGTCCCACAAATGCCGGTGACAGAGGGATCCCCAGGGGTGATGTCCTGCGGCTCCCAGCACCACATCAGCCCTGTGCTGCTCCACACGCCGGGAGGAGAGCAGTCTACGGGGCTGCCGCGTCGCGACAGGGCCGTACAGCTAAAACACAGCAGGTAAAAAACCGGAGGTGTCCGGCGCGTGCCGGCTGCTTGGCCAGCAGCAGCAATTCCCTTTTGGCAGGAGGTCTCAGTGGTGGCAGCAGCTGTAGAAGTAGGCACCGCTCCTCTGGCCCAGGTCGACACCCTTCTCCTCTGGAAGAGAGCAGGGGCAGCCAGCTGCTGGCGTGCCCACACCGTGCTGCCAGGGGGGAGCCCAAAAGCTGCCAGTCCCAGGTCCGGGTCCCTCAGGGAGGGGGTTGGTCCCATCCGCAGAGAAGCAGTGGGGCTCGTGGCCACAGCATGGCTCGGTGCTGGAGGCATACTCGAGCCAAGCAGACCCTGCCAGGCCTGGTGCGGAGCTGAGTGCCAGTCCCACAGCCAGTCAAGGCTCCTGGCTGTCCATTTGCCAAAGGCCACCACCCATGGCCCAGCTGGGCGGAGATGCCAAGCCTGGCTTGAGCATGTTGTGACAGGACCCAAGCTCAGCAGGACGATCCCCAGCATGGAGCTGCAGCAGCCCCAGGAGGGTGGGAGCAAGGAAGGACCCTGCCAGACCCCATAGCACTTGTCCTCTGCACCGTCCCCAGGGCCCCCTTCACCCCTGGCATGGGAGAGGGTGTCTGGGGAGGAATGGGTCCTGCCTGCTCACCTGTCATCACCTGGAAGGCAGTGAAGTGGACGTAGTCCTCAGCTACCTTCTGGAAGAGCTCGTCTGGAGGGAAAGTGGGCAGGGTAGATGCGGGCAGACCCCCACCAGGCAGGGCTCCCCTGGGGCCAGCACTAAGGAAGCTACTTACCCACGCTCTGTCCTGTCTTACTAGAGGTCTCGAAGAGATCCGCCTTGATCTCTGAAACAAGGGCTTCCGTTAGCATCTGCTGCAGGTGCGGGATATGGGCCCGTGGGCTCCGCTTCCCTACGGTGTCACCCCTTGGGCATGGCTGCCAACAGCGGGCTGGCAGGGACCCAGGGCAGGGCTCTGCTCCTGTCCCCTCATCCCAGCTGGCCACATGCCTGCCCCTGTCAGGACACGCTGTGCCCAGGGAGGTCCCTGGCAGAGCTGGAGCCTCACCCTCAGCGTCTGGAGCCACCAGATATGCTGCAGGGGCCAGGGCAAGGGCAGAGCCCCTCACGCCTCCTGGACACAGCAGCTCCATCCCACCCCCCAGCCCTTTGGTGCTGCTGGAGCCCGGGAAGGGCCAGCACTGCCTGGCCACAAGCATCGCGGCGCCAGGCCATACCCTCAGCATAGTCCTGCACATCATGGAAGTCGACCCCACGCTTCCTCCTGTCCTCCTCCAGCAGGTCGCTCTTGGTGCCGCACAGGTAGATCCGGCAGCCCTGTGGCAGGCAAAGCGGCGGGAGGGACACGGGCACGGCCCGGGCACCGGCTCCTCTTCCCCTCTGACATGGCTGCGTAGCCCCCCAGCCCCCGGCCGTACCTCCTCGCAGTTCTGCAGCTCATTCACCCAGAACTTGGCTCGCTGGAAGCTGCTGCCATCAGTCAGATCTGGAGGAGAGGGGTCAGGGTCCGTCCGTCCCGCGCACACCCTCACCCTGACCCACTGCCACCATCCCCTCCCCGTGGCCTTCATGGCCACTGGCTCCTTCCTCTGCCCGCGGCACCGTGCCCTCACCGTAGCAGACGATGGCAGCCCGTGCCCCACGGTAGTAGATGCGGCTCATGGCCTCGTAGCGCTCCGAGCCGGCCGTGTCCTGAGGGACAGGGGGGTGCTCAGCTGGTGCTGCGGGGGGGGCTCGGGGGTCGCCGTGACAGGGGATGGCAGCGGGATGGCGGCACAGCCCTCGCCCCCACCCTTACCCAGATGCCCAGGGTCACCGACTGGTCCCCCACGGTCATCACTTTGGCCACGAAGGCGGCACCGATCGTCTGCAAAAGAAGCAGCAGAGGGAACTGGCCCGGGGCCGTGGGGGCACCGGCCCGGGCCCGGGGCCGGATCCTGCCCGGGGATGTGGAGGGTGTCTGGCCTGGGAAGACGGTGGGAACTGGCCCGAGGACACCGGGGAGCCCACCCGGGGACGCGAGAGGCAGCGGCCCAAGGACACAGTGGGGAAACGAGGGGACCGGCCTAGGGACGCGGCGGGGAACCGGCCCGGAGCCGTGACGGGAGCCTGCCCGGGGAAGCGGGGGCTATCCGGCCCGGGGACGTGAGGGAACCCACCCGGGGCCGCGGGAAGGATGCGGAGGGCGCCAGCGCGGGCACGGCGGGGGAAGGGACACGAGGGGACCACCCCGGGGACTCGCGGGGGACACGGTCCCGGGGACGCGGAGGGCCCGGTGCGCGGTGCCTCACGTTCTGGTAGGGCCCGGGCCGGAAGCGGCGGTGGGCGCAGCGCTCCACCAGGCTGCTCTTGCCCACGCCCTCCTGCCCCAGCAGCACCACCTTGGCGTCCACCCGCCGCCCGCTCATCCTCCCGCCGCCGCCGCCGCCGCGGGGCGGGGCCGACACCGGGCGGGGCGGGGCCGGGGCGGCGGAAGCGCGCGACGCCGGGGGGGGGGCGGGGCCGGCGGCGGGAG